>JAHLSL010000025.1:9096806-9158636 GCA_025920805.1 Petroica traversi | reverse complement strand
AAAAAATTGGATAATATGAAAACAATGAAACCTCTCCTTCCTCTGAAGAGATGGTAGATTCAGAGTCCGTCTGAGTCCGATTCAGTTCTCCAGTGGGGGGACGATTGCCGGGCCCGGCTGTAGCAGTCGGCGAGGGTGGGGGAGGGGCCCACGCGATGCCAGCCAGTCCCAAGAAGAGGAAAAAAAAAAAGAAAAAGAGATAACGCTGTCTGCTGGAATGCAGCCTCTCCGCTCTCCTGACCTTGGTTCGTAGTGTCCTGCGGGACGGGGGCGATGATCCCGGGGAGCTGCGAGTTCCGGCCGCGCTGGAGCCACGCGCTCCCTCCTCTGCTCTTCTCTTCTTGCTTCCTGCTGCCGCTCCGCCTCTTCCTCCACCTTCACTTTCACTGTCTTCCTTAGACCAACTTAAAGCTGCAGAACTTAATGTCCAGCACAAGCCAGGGGACGATTGGGGATACAAACAGGCCATATGGCTAACCCAGGACAGTGAAGGACATCACCAGGAGGCTTGTCACAGTCACGACATCATGACTTTGCAGGCAAGCTGTACTTATCTTGCGTTTACTTGTTTGTTAGACCCTGCTTTGTCTTCTGCAGAAGTAGCTCAGAAATGCAGTCTTGCAGAGGTGATGAGCAGCTTCTGCTCAGGCTGTGGAGGCTCTACAGAAAGCACCACTGCCTGTTCCAGCAGGCTTTAAACACTGCCCTTCTATCCTACAGTGTCCTCAGACTGCTCTGGAACCTGTAGTGCCTTCAATTGCTGCCAGTGCAGTCACTTCAGTGCACTAGGGAGCATCCACAGGCTGGGTTTCAGTACCATGTTAGCTTGGAGGTATGAACCTGCTGGGATGGCTACAAGCTGCGTTAAATATGGCAAAGAGAAATACAGGCTGGGAGTCCTGCCTGAGGGAAGGAAGGTTCTTAGGGACTTCTGTGCTCTGGACATGTGTTATTTTTTTGTCAAATCCTTCGGCCAGAGTTCAGATGTTGTAGCAGGTGACCTGTGGATGGTGCCAAGGGTTCAGCATGGTCTAAAGATGAAGTAGCGTTTGCAAAAACCTCTGTATATTCTTGTGCTATTGCACCTCACTCAGGTGGTGGCATTTCAGGGCATAGAACAAGCACATTTTATTTCTAGACTTGGTCATCCTTACCCACACTTTTGCCTACCTGTCAATATTTGAAGGAATTCCTTTTAATTGCAATTTTCCATAACTTCATGTCACTGCTCGTTCTGCCATGACAGAAGTAAGGGTTACTTTTATCTCTGTCTTACTTTTTTCATCAATAACTATTTTACAAGCTCTGTTGTGTTTTAGCTGTGATTTTCACCTTAGGACTGTGCATCCTTTGCAATACAAGCCATGTCTGTTGCCCCTTGGATTTGAAAGTGAGGATCTGGTTCCCAAAGCTGGGATTTCACAGCTGTGGTCTGACTGGTTTCCTATCAGCACATACAAAAGGAGTGAGCGCACAGCAATAGCTCAATACCCACTTCAAACCTCAGCCTTTTCAGCTGAACAACTGTTGCAGTTTGAAGTTGTTTTGTTAACCTCTTTGGCTAATTGATAACATCTGCACCTTGCCACCCATCCTCGCCTCTCAAGCTGCTTTCAAATAGATGGACAGATAATACTGTGGCAGATCTCAGTTTCTGTATTAGTGATCTATTGTTACACTTTTGGAAAATTCTGTGAGAACTGGGGGCTGTGTTTGAGTAAAGCTTCCTTTATAAAGGCTCCTTTCACACAGTCTCAGAAACAGGCCCAGAGACACGAATAAACCCTCATGCTATTAATTTGGCATTTCTCTTGTGATCAGATAAAAGAACTTATAATTTCACACTTTTCCCCCTCCTCTTTTTTTTTTCCCCCTACCATGTTTTCTGAATTTGGAAATTCACACTTGGACTTTAAAATATTGACTTTAGCATTTATTTCTCATTAGTTTTCATTTTCTTTGTATTACAATAGATGGATCAGGAACTGGTATAAGTGATATTTTAGTAAATAAAATTCTTGTATTCAGGATCACTCTTGAAGTCTGGTAATACACAGTGACACTATATAGGTCCCAAGGAGACATTATGGTTGTAATGGAAATATCATATATCTCATATCCCAGGTCTGATATATCAACTCAGCAATAAAAAGAAACAGGATATTTGCAACCATATTTTAAACAGGGACTTTGCTGTTACTATGAGAACATGGATTACTTAAAAATTTTGGTGAGAAAAAGCCTTAATGGTTTCATCAATGTCTAACCCTACGAGATTTCAGTTCTCTCACTGCTATTGAAATAGCTATGAATGCAGTGAAAATCAGAAATAAATGAGCGTGATTCCTCCGAGTACACCTCTGAGTTGGGTCTCAGTGCAGGTCAGATGATCCCTTCTCTCAAGCTGCAGGATTCCCAGGATCAGATTTGAGTTATGCCTAGAGACACATAGGCCCTGCGACCTCTCCCCACCTTGACACCTTTCCGTTTTGGCAGGGGAGAGGTTCCCTCCTTCACCTCCCTCCTGGTTCTGGGGTCTAAATCAGGTCTGGAGATGTCTGTGGTGTGCAGGGAGCTGACGTAAGCTGAGGCTCAAAGAGCTGATGTTGTTGAGCCAGCCAGGAAAGCCTTGTGAATTTCCTTGTAAAAGGAATTTCTTAGGATTCAGGGAGACTTGTGTTACATAAGACTTAGAAAACAACATTTGTCACAGGGTAAGGCTGTCCCCTTTATGAAGTCCTCAACAGAACCCGCACATTGCCGTGAGTGTTATTATTATTATTGCAGTTCTTCTATTTTGTGCCCTTTCAGCACCACCAGGATCTACAAAAAAAGATAAAATCCCACATATAGATCTCATAACTTCATCTAATGCAAGCTCAACACATTTGGTCTTAATCTGAGTGCCTGGACTGGGATGAGTTCTGCAGGGCTGTAATAAAATAAATATTTTCCTGCACTGAGAACAGCTCAGGGAGAGGTTCAAAGTCAGGTCAGAAAAGAGAGCTCTTTAACCACATTCTGCTAGACATGGACCATATCCTTCTCTAAGAAACTGTCAGAACTCCATAGTGGCTGGTGGATGGGAAGTGTTTGAAAGAATTTGCCTCTTGTTCATTTTAAAATGTTGGATTTGGTTGGTATTAGAGGAAAGTTGAGCGGTGGGTACAGGCTCAGCTTGCAGCAGCAAGAATGTTTCCATCAGAAAACCAAAAATTAATAGTGAATGGAGGACTTTTGGTTGGAATTCCCTTTCCCCCCCCTGCCCTGCTCAAATTGGATTACTTGCAGGAACAAAGGAAACAAGCAGCCCTACTGCAGCAGATCAGTCCCAGGTGAGTAAGGCTGAGCTACATAACAATTGGCAGTATAGGGAGAGCTCCTTTAATTGTTTTTTCAAACAAACCTGACCCATCTGTTCTGCTATTTTAATGCAGGAACCAACGGAAATGTGATCCACAGGTGCATTATAAAAGGGGAGGCAGAGGCACTGGGGAAGGACGCTAGCCTTTTTGCTGCAGTGTGAGACAGTGCCTGAATGTTTTGTGTCATTGCACACCTGGTGCAGAAACAACATTAGAAGAATTTGTTAAGGTTAGTAGTTTTCTGTTCTTTCACAGACATGTTGTTTATTGGTATACCATAGGTGAGCAAAACCCTATCTTGCTGCCTGGTCATTCAAAACCTATTCCTAAGAGAATGTGCTGTTACTAAAATTATTCATATCCCTACTGTTGCATTTTAACAGCTGTGTATTGCTGCAAACTCAAGATAGCTCCCTTTCAATCTCTTGGGAACTGATTATGAACTCTGGAAATAAAATGAGGTTCTTTAGATAAGGATTCCTTAGATTAAACTAATTTATTGATTAACTTTCCTAAATGTTGATACTCTTCTAGTTTGAGAATTAATTCATCTTCAAATTAAGCATGCATTTAGTTATTGAATGTTCTCTCTCAGAAAAGTTTTTCTCATTTCCAGATTCATACCAGCCGATCCAAAGAACTCAAGGTTTTGAACAAATTTGAAAAGAGGTCTATGAGCAGAGTTGGAAATGAGTGTAGGAGTTTTGGTTCCAGGTACTTCTGACAAATTAATTATCCACTGATAATTCAATCCAATGATTCAGTCTTCAGAAAGATCAGACATACCCACCATAAACTAACCAAGCTCAAAGCAAAGGTATTGGATGCATAGTTGCACACCCAAGTCAACAAGAAAGCCATTGTGGGCTCATAATAGAAGTGGATGATGGTTTACACCTGGGCTTAAATATTTTGCTACTTATTTAAATTCAGCAAATGCATTCCATGTGATCTCATACCTCGTGGAAGAACCCAGTTCTTTTTCAATGAAATACGTATTTATTGAGGCACTTCAGAAGCCACTCTAGGAAAAGCAGGTGCTTCTCATGGATGGACTTGGATCAAAAATGAAGACTTCTGCAGTATTTTCACCAGAGAACTTTAAAGAAAAGATTGAAGTGAATATCTATGTTTTTGTTTGCTGGCTGTCAGTGGGAGAATGATATGTCCTGTCCTTGGAGAAGTTGGTTAAGTGAAAGTATTTCTTTATGACCATTGCCATTTATCCTTTAATTTTGGAGCCGCACTAATCCCTCTCCTTTCAGGGTGTGTCAGTACACTTACAGACTGTGATAAGTTGCCCAACATTGAAGGTTTTACAACCTTATGTATATTTTTGAATTTTTTTGGGACACATATAGATCATGTTAAAAACCAGAAGTCCATTGTTCAATCAATCAAGTTAATCCTGGTGCTCCTTGATAACTATAGCTATCACATTTCAGAGTGATTTTATTGGATATTACTGGGATTACTTGTAGTAGCCACTCAGTCTAGACAGGGGTTTCTATTACAGTGAACACAGACAAAAGGGTAAGAAATATTAATGCCCAGCATCCATTAACCATGCACAAACTGCATATCAGAGAGTGGATCCTGTTCACTTGGCTGGGGGTCTCCCTCCTTTTTTTTTATTCTCTCAGAAGGCCACTGGCTTTGTAATTAAAAGGAAATAAGTTGTCTTAATAAAGGAGTAAAAAATAAGGAGCTGATTGAAAAATTTACCTCTTAGAGCTAATGGAAATTAGAGCTCTTTTGATCAACTGTCCTAATACCGAAAGGCCTGAGCATTTTGCCCCAAAATCTGTTTTTGGAATGGCTTTCTCTTCCCACCTTTTTGTGAGATGGGAGCAGTCATGGTGATCTTGCTCAGAAACTTGGATCTCCAAAAGTCCTGTTGAGAGAAGTATGATGAAATGGACCTCCATACCCACCAGGGCTAGATAAAAATCCTGTTGCCCCTGGTTTCTAAAAAAAAAAGGCTGTGGAATGACAAGAACTCTAGGAATGCTGGACCTTGAGTAAATGTGATGAGGCAGTGATGCAATGCTGAAGTGATTTTTTTGCCTTTTCTTTTATATACCTTTTACACAATTCTGTGCACCCAAAAATATTAGCATGCACACTTGTAATTCTTTACAAGTCTAGTGCTGAGTGTCCTGTAGGTGTCCTACACACCATGAGACTGAACACTCCAGAATTGCAGAGCTAGGGAGACCAAACATTCTGCTATCTCAGGAATCCAAGGTTCCCTATTAGGACAGATTCTGTAAACCAGAGGTTAGCCCAGCCCCATTATTGTGCTCCCTTGTTAGATATGCTGATGTGTAAAGTCTATAACTTGTGTACATGATTGACAGTGTGTGTGCATTGTGATGCTGTCACCTGGGTGAAGTGGATGCATCAAACAGGATCCTGATTAAAATACCAAGGTAACAACCCCCAACCCTCTAACCGTGTCTAGCTTCATTTTCCTAACACCAGGAAAAGGCATCAGTGTCGTTCCCACCGTCCCTTGGAAGAAAACTCTACTCAATTAGGACTCTTGGCTGATTAAAATTAGACCTAGTTAATGAGGCACTGAGTGAGGAAATGAAGTTGAAGACTCTGAAGTATTTCAAAAATCTCACTTTATGTTACTCCACATGTTCATAGAATCACAACACGTGGGCAAACATTGTATTTGCTGCCTAGGCTTGTGTCACAGACCATATTTTGGATAGGACATATTTCAGATTGTTGTCAAATTGCCCATCATAATATGAGCTTCACCATGTCTTCCAGAGACTTTTGGGAGTCAGGAGAGCAATTGAAACACTCAAACACTGCTTGCATATGGCTTGCTGTCCTGCATTCGTGCACTCAAAGACCTTGATGTCCTTTTGTTCTTCACATCCTTTTTCGGATCAAAAATTAATTAGCCCTTTGTTGGGAGGGGTGTGGGATCATGTAGAAGCAAAAGAATAAAAAACTCTTTGTTGGACGGGGGGGAATGAAAAACAAATTCTCTAGTTATATAAGAAGCTTGCATTTATTTCAAGATTCTCTTAATTCCTGGGTCATGAGGTTGGTTATGGACTATATAGAGACATAAATCAAGACTTTAGCTTGGTGTAGACTGGGAGAAAATACTCTGCATGCCAGTACTCTCCATCTGCTTTTCTATCTTACAGCTGAGTTTAGTGCTTGAACATGCTCTGAGGGCACTGGGGCTTTGTGGGGTGCTCTCACTTTGTCCTCCAGATCCTGGGACCCAGCCCTGCTCATCCCTAATCCTCCACAGCAAATTGGCCTGGGACCGGAAATGTTGTCTCTTGTTGGCAGAGCACAGCAGTGGGTTTGGTGGGTCCCAATTGGTTTACGTTTCTGTTTTATAAATAGAAATGCTGCCATCATGAAGCTCCAGACTTATCCAAGCATGAATGTCTAATTCTCTGGGTTATTGTAAGCAGCAGTTAGGCTCTTGATACAGATACAGCTGTTACAATAAGTTATTTGTGTTAAACCTATAGAGCTGGGCATAGCAGTTGGGTTCCCTCAGGTTTTAGACTTAGCAATGGACACATTTTCTCTGTTGTATGTATTTATTTTAATCCAACAGCTAAAGGTCTGCTTTCCCTGACAGATCTCCTCCCTTAAACTTTCATTTCATGGTAATAAACCAGAAATTGCCAGGGTATTTCTCAATGTAGTGTCAGAAAGGAGAGGGCAGCATAAATTTCTGCCCTCATTTCCAGGAAGATTATCTTCCAAGAAGAATTATTTTTATTAACTTTAAGATCATGTTATCCAACTGTACATATAATTTGAGGCTGTTTCTAATAAGCATTGTCTCTAGCCTGTGGTTCACCCTGGTTTAAATGTTCTCAACTTTTTGGTCAAATAATAGCCTAGAACAGTATTTTTATGAAAAGATACTTGGCAATGGCTGGGAATTCTGTGGCTTTCACCACCCTTCAGAGGGTTTGGGCTAAAGTGTGTACTTTTCTAGAAAACAGAAAACACCTCACCCCCACCCTGGGAAGGCTTTAACTGAAACACCATCCAAGACAACTTGCAACTTTTCCTTTTATTGTGTTGTAATGTGAGGGTTCTTCTTTCTGGGTATAACCAAACTTTCTGAATCTCTCTGCTTAGTTTCATTTCTTCTTTTTTCATGCTTTCCCTAGTGCCACTCAGGTTCTTGCAGACTGATCACTCAATGGTACAACACCAATGTCATTAATTTTGGATCAAACAGTTTTCTTTAAACTTTGTCAGAGAAATGAACAGTTTGGAAGTCAGGTGATGAAGGAGACAGTTGTCCATGGGATGGTCTGGTGCTGTTTCAGACATCTGGCTGGGAGATTCTGATTGTCTTCCTTCTGACAGGTTTTGGATCACGATTGAAAATGTACATGTTTAAATGATAATTGATAACATTAATTTCAGTGATTCTCTTGGTGATGCTCTTGCTTTAACATTAGTTTTTAATAAAGCTTGCCCCTTTAATTCATTTTAAGTAGAAAAAATGTTTTTAAAGTTTCCAATTTGGAAGCTTTTACAGAGCTTAATAAAAATTCAGTTGGGCAAAATGCAGTAGACAACTGTATTGGTATTGATGGTTTCTATATAAAAAACATGTCTCTTTGCTGATCTTGCAACTGCTGAGATTCCTTGTCTTGCTTCTTCTAAGTCTTTCTTTTGCCATCTCACTGGCATCAGAGAGGGGGGCAAGTGCAGCCAACACTATAATTGCAGAGAACTTGATTGTCTTCTTTCTCGTATGATTCAGACTTTTGTGTTGGTGTGGGTGTGATCTGGACAACAATCAGAGATGCTGGGAGAAGGAGATGCTCTCAGTAAACTGGGATGATCAAAGGCCCCACCATGCTTTATAAACTGTTGTTAGATGTTTAGGCAGCAGGATGGACAAGTGCACCAGGCTTTCGTGTAGGAGAAATAGACCCTTAACCCTCACCGCTGCTCCGTGACCTTCCTGTCAGGTAACTGGGCAAAGTGCTCGCAGAAAAACTTGTTGGGACAGAGATTGTCTGTTGAGCTGCATGTAAGGTTTTGTAGAGACAGGAATGAAAGTGCTCTGGGAATCCTCCTCTGCTTTTGGATTTGGCATTCAAAGGACAGAAAAGCAACAGCAAAACAATCCACTGAGTAACACAGATTATTAAAAATTATTTAGGGAGAAAAACAATTCACATATGAATGTATTAGGTAAAACATCTGTCTGGGGAGTCTGGTATCTGACTCATCCTACTGTCTCATTCCTGGATGTCCCTTACATCTCTAGGAAGAAGTTAACAAATTGAAGAAAAGCAAAGAAATAAACTTAATCTCTCACCTAGCTAGTAGCTGTGTCTCTTTACCAGCTTAGCACTTCTGGGCTGTATATCCATGTAGGAAACCCAGTTGTACTTCTTTTTATGTGTATTGACTTAGTGAAGTGCAAACATGTTAAAAAGTTCACTTTCTCCTTTATACGAGTCTATAAAAAAGCTCTTAAAATGGAGTCATAGTGTTTCAATGAGACAAATGAATGATCAGCTGAGCCCTAACAGTCCTTTCCAATGGATTAGGTGCTGGTGTGAGAAATTCTAAAATGCTAATTAGCCTGGGGAATTTTCATGCCTCTAGCACTATGTAATGACACAAAATATTGAGATGCCTCCAAGTTATAATGGGACAAGGCAAGGGGGATGCAGTAACAGGTATATCACCCCTGATATTTGATTCCAGCTAGAACAAGACTTTCAGAAGTCTCTAGGCAGCAGAGATTTCTTATACATTTATGGACAGTGGGGTAAAGCTAAACATATCCACACTAGCCTGTTTTTTTCCTAACAGCTATTTGGACACAGTAATGTACAGAAATAATTATAAACACATGCACAAGTAGATCTGTGCTTGCTTTTTGGAGGAATCACACATTAGCATATTTTCTGAATTTTGCAAATGCACTGCAAAATTGCAGCTCAATAAATGGAACTTTATATGCTCATCTAAACTTATAACACCAGTATAAAATAAAGATATTTTCCAGTTGGGATTTAGGAAGCTGTAAGACATGATAGAAGTGTCCATAATTAGACATTTTGGCACAAATTTGATTCTCATGGAGTTGATCCAAAAACCATTTTCCAGCAAAGCACGTATCTGTTTAAACACTTAACAGTGGAAGGGATCGATCCCATTGCCAGAGCAGTAAAACACATATTTGCTGTGATAGCATAGAAGTGGGTTTACCAGAAGGAATCACTTACTGTACAGAATTGTTAGACTTTATTTCTGTACATTTGGAATTTTTGAGTTATGTCCTGTCACAGCTTCAGGCATGCAAGTGCTGTGTTTATATTCTGTGTTAGTCACTGAGAATATAAGGAAGAAAAAAAGAGGGTATTTCCTCAGCATGAGGATGGTGAGACCCTGGCACAGGTTGTCCAGAGAAGCTGTGGCTGCCCCATCCCTGGAAGTGTCCAAGGCCAGGTTGGATGTGGCTCAGAGCAACCTGGGATAGTGCAAGGTGTCCCTGCCCATGGTGTGGAATGGGATGTCTTTAAGGTTCCTTCCAACCCAAACTATTCTCCGATTTATTTCTTTCTAGGTATGGTGGTGTTGTTTTGGTACATAGAGTAAAACTGAGGCATTTTAAAACAGCCCTCAGGATGGTTGGCTCCCTACAGGCTTCACTGAGCATTAAAGGATGCACCTGAGTTGGTGCTGAAATGGTAAATTAATAACCTAGGACTGGGAAATCAGCGTTCTGCCTGGCATAACTGATTCAGAAATCCTGCCAGGAGCCAGTAGCTGAAGTCTCACTAAACCAACAGGACAACACTATTAAATGCCTGGAGTCTTAAATGATTTGTGATTTGTCAGGGTGACATGCTTGTGGTCTTTGTTGAAGTGCAACCTGAGAGACATCCCTATTTACAGAAATGTGTAAGCAATGAAGCTTGTGAGCATTTATGTTGTCATTAAAAGAACAAAATTTTATCTGCATAATTACAAAACTATATTCTGATAAGGATTCTTATTTAAGCCTGTTACATGCTCTAGCAAAGCAGAAAATCCCTTCCTGAGCACCGTTAATAATGGAGCATTAAGGATACACTGTTTTCTTCTATTGCTTCATATACATCTATTTATTTTTAAAGCAACTGTTTTCTGGTGCTTTCTAGGATTTCTTTCCCGGGTGCTGGAGGGAGCATTTCCCTGGAGCTGGCTATGAGAAGCCATATCTGGTAATGTTCCTGTGCCTTACTGGGATCAGCCATTTCTCTCCACAGTCTGCAACAGGGCCTGGGACAGGGAATTTAGGTGGGCAATGGAGTGGGCCAGGTTTGCCAGCTCTGAGAAAAGTGCATGGCTCAGGAGAGGCTGATAATATTAATGGATTTTGTTCTGTAAAGATTAAACAGAATTTCATTGTGCAAAAAGTCATGATACTTAGTGATGGGCTTGGCAGTGTTAGGTTAATGGTTAGACTTGATCATCTTGCATCTTTTTTCAAACCAAAAAGATTCTGTGGTTCTATTTGATGTCAGAGGACTAAAATATCTCTTATTTCTCTCCCTCGCAATCTTATTAGCAGAACTCAGTGAAGAGAATGGCCTCAAGGATGCCCCAGGCATGAACTTGCATCTGGGCAGTACCATCTCCAGGATGAAGGGCATTGGGAATCCTTCTTGTGGGCTGTGGGGGCTTTTCAGGACATGCTGTTATGCAGAGTCCTTGTAGCTGTTGGGGAGTGGCTTCTCAGGAGGCTCCACCAGTCATTTTTGTCGGGCTCAGCCACCAGAGCTTGCTGAGCCAGCCCTGCCTTCTCCAGACCTGGGGAATAAAGGTGCTTCATCATCCTGTACAGTCCTGTGATGGGTTTGGGAAATATTAAATAATGTTCTTTTAAATGAAAAAGGAAGGACAGAAGTGAGAACCCCACAAAGGTAAGTAGGTGAGAAGGAAGGCAGGAGGGAAGGGCAGATGGGGTGACTCCAGGCAATTAAGCCTTCCTGGGTGCAGCCCCACTCACTGGGCAGAACCTACCTGGCTGCTCATTCCACTGGTCCTGCTTGTGCACAACAGGACTAACAGCCAATGATAATTTAAAAAGGCTCCTATCAATCAGGTTTTGCTTAAGTCACTGGGAATTTGTATCTGGAAAGGCTGAGGAACCTCCTCTGATTAGTGCTGTCTCCAGCTCACAGGTGATGGTTGGACAGTGAACAGGGCAGTGCTCCAATGAACTTCGTTTCCTACAGAGATTCCCATACTGCAGCATCCTGTGGTGGGAGGATGGCTTGGCAGGATAACCCAGACCTGCAGCATGCAGTTTCCTGCAGTGGTCCATGGATGTATCTCCCAGAGACATAGGAAACAAGCTGGTCTTGCTAGTTTTGGTAAGGCACATCAGTAAATTAAATTGTGGTCAAAGAAAACAGGATTGACCACTTCTCTGGGCACTTGCAGGACTGGCAGTGTAACACAAGTGCCAGTGGCTTTATAATGGACATGTGCACGCTTGGATTCCAGGCCAGTGGCTACACTGGGCAAACATTTGTGTGCATGGGAAGAGAGAAAACATCTATTTTCTTGTGCCAGTACAAAGGATGACTCATTACACCAGGAACAGCTGCAGTGCACTTGAAACTATAGAAGACCAGCTGATCCTTTCCATCTTACCTAGCCAACTGGCAACACCTGAGCCCTGCCAGGTAAAAAACTGGCTCTGTGCTTTGTCCAAGTCATTAGAGCTCCACTTGGAGACAAGTGAGCAAGGAAAAAGCTTTGCATCACTGCCTAATGTTGCTCAAAAAGAAAAAAAGTACCTGGAATAAATATTTCAGTCCAAAGTAATATTTACTTGGGTGCTTAAAACTTTGTAAAATGCCCTGAAGGTCACAAGACATTCATCCTGCTGAGTATTTCTCTTTTAGAGGGTGCTTGTAAGTACTACTGGAACATATGTGTGATGAGGGGTTGCCATGGCAAACAGGTTTTGGCACTATTTAAGAGAGAGTTTTATTGCACAGCAGAATAAATAAGCATGTTAAAGCCACATAGAGTAACTTGTTGGCACATACATTAATGCTCCCAAGGGCTGCAATAACTTAAGCACCCTCCCTTTAAACATTTTTTCAGTGTTTTTTCTTTTTTATTGACTACATGCATTTAGTATTAGGGCTAGGAATGTCCCATTTCCACCCTCTTTTGAAGTGAGTAATTGAGGCAAAAAAAGAGGACTGTCTAATAAATCATAAAGGGGCATTGTGCAGAGACAAGAGGGGCAATTTTCCCATTCCTAACATACATGAGGATATGCGACCTGTCTGTGTGCTAAATCCTGACTTGCTCCCTCTAGACATAGGAGTAGATTGGCATTTATATTTCTGATGGAGCTTGAATAATCAGGAATAGTTTCACAGTTTTCTGCAGTTTCTGTCTTGCTCTGTTGTGCCAACCCAGTCTTCTCCCACATCACAGCAGCAAACTCATTACTTTGGCTTTACTCATTTTATGAATCACCTGCTCTTCTGAGTTTGACTCCCAGTTCACACCAGTGAGTCCCAGCAGGTCTGGAAATACACCCAGTGTTGAGGAAGTGCTGCAGGGAAGCAAGAGGCAAATCTCTGTCTATGAG
The DNA here is from genome assembly GCA_025920805.1 of Petroica traversi. NCBI lineage: Eukaryota > Metazoa > Chordata > Aves > Passeriformes > Petroicidae > Petroica > Petroica traversi. The sequence goes on along the minus strand of JAHLSL010000025.1, from coordinate 9,145,637 downwards.
AGGGCTCAGGTTTGTGGTACTCTTAAAGGTGAACATAAATTACATTTATAATGAAAGCTCTGGTTTAAGAAGAGTTATTAATGTATTAGTCTGGGCTTTATTAGCTCAGAGGTTTCATAGCCATGTGGGAGGTGTGACACTGGCTCCCTCTTCTGTGGGAACCAGTAACTTTTCTGGGTTGGAGAACTTCGAAGCTGCCAAAAGCAGATGAAGCCCAGGAAACCTCCCCCATCCCTCCCACCTAGGGACATTGCTATAAATCCCATTATTGCAGATGTGCTCAGATAATGCCCAGCTGTGAGGAGGGGAACAGCCGCCTCCTCCCCTGAGGAGGGAAGGATGGCCAGGATATTCAGCCTGAGCAGGTGGTGACTGCCTTGTTCAAAACTGGGTGATTGGTGAGTGTGATGGTCCCAATTCTCCTTAGTTTATTGGGGAAGAGTGACAGAAATTACATCTCACCCTGAAGGAGAGTGCAGGCAGTGCTGACTCCCATTATTGTCAAAGGAAAAATCTGGTTTACATATTCCCCATAGTTTTAGGATGAAAGCTGTAACACATTTTATACTTAGAACTTTTTTTTTGCCTCATCACCAAGATTACCCCACACCCTCCAGCAAGGCTTGGACTGATCATCAGAGCTACTTGTTTCTCAAGGCTGGATGGGCCTCTGAACAACCTGGCGTAGTGGAAGGTGTCCCTGCCTGTGGCAGGGTGTTGAACCAGGTGATCTTCCAGGTCCCTTCCAACCAAAACCATTCTGTGATTCTCTTCCATGACTCTAAACTTTTCTGTACACTCAGCAATTGCTGAAGCACACTCAAACCTCAGGAAATGGGAGGAAAAAATAAGAGTTCATTATTTTATGAAAGGTACATGTTTGTAATACCACATCCTGATGGGCTCATTATGAATTACAATTTACTGAATAGGAGGATTCCTGTGGGAGGGACAGTGCATGGAGAAAAAAGAAAGGCAAAGGGAGGGAGGTGATTTTTATGCCTGTAAAGGTGTCTCCTGGGCATAACCAGAGTGGCAGATGCACCACTTCCTTCTAGCTGTTTGGATTTGTTTGCAATTAAAGTCTAGTGGAGCTGTCAGGGGCTGTTGACAAATATATTATAACCAACTTAGGTTAAGCGAGTTACTTAAAATTAATTCACCCCTGCACAACACTCCTGTTTCACTTCACAAGAATGTGCCAGGAGGAATGAGTACAATCCTGACCATGTTGGGAGAACCTCCTCAAGGTGGAAATTTGCAAATAGGGCTACTGTAGTATGTAATGAGAAGCTGCAGGGCTTTCAATTATCCCACATAGTCTGTCTCTTTGCAACTTGACTGACAGCTAATTATGCTGGTGCCATTTTTTTGGCAGTGGAATTTAATCTCCCAGATGGAAAGCAAATCAATCTGCCCATTGCTGCAGCTGAGGCATACTTTGACTCAACTTTAATTTATTCTCCTAAGCCTAAGAAGGTTAGTCATTTCAAGGTACAAAAATATCAAATTTCTTCTGTTAACCAGGCTGGTGAAAAGTGGGGAAGAGTTGGGATTTGATGGGCTACGCTGCGAAATGTCGTTGCTCCTTCCTTTGTATTAGGAAACAGCAGTATCATCTCCCTTTGATTCCAGGTCATGGAATCTAACAAGGAAGAGGCATTTATGAGCAGGGTGCTAGTGATAATGGTTAAACATGAGTTGTGGAGGCATTAAGTGGGATTCTATGGAGGAGTGAACTAAATCTCTGAAGAACTTGACACAAAAAGGAATCGGTGGCAATTTTCAAGCACTTTAGCCAGTGTGCAATAGCCTGGTTCCCTTTGGGTTTCATGCCAGGGATATAAATACAATCCCCCTACTTACCTGCACTCTTCAGGCCTATCAATTATGCTGCTCCCTCGGAGTTGCTGTTACAACTTGAGGTATTATTGTCCTCTGTAAAACCAGCACAGAGCAGAGTATGTGATTGGTTAGCACAGGCTACAGACTTCATCTTCGAGTAGCCAGCACCTGCAGCTCCTGTCAAGGCTGTTTCTCAGGCCACCCAATTTTAACTAGGATCAAGGGGAAGGGAGCTCACAAAAACTTGGTGCTAATGAATGCTGGAAACCTGGAGCCTTATTTTTCTGTAAACTTTTGGCTCTCTGGCAAAAGTTTCAGCCTGAGTATGGTTCTGATGTCTTGTCTATGTGTCATTATTTTCCCTTTTGGGGTCCTTTTTCTGAATTTTCTGGAGGTGTTTAAACCCAGGTTGGGTGGGTCCTGAGCAACCAGGTCTAGTGCAAGGTGTCCCTGCCCAAGGCAGGGAGTTGGAAAGAGGTCATCTTTAAGGTCCCTCTGACCCAAACCATCCTAAGACTCTGATTCTACTCTGGTTTTTGAGAATTTATACAAATAGGAAGGTTCCCAATTTCCCTTCTTACTGGAAAAAGCATTCCTAAAAGTGCTTTGTTCACACCTAATTACTCCAGTTTCAGTCTTTCTCACATTTTTACAAAACCACAGCCACTTCTGTCTTAGTACACTTGGTGGCTGAAGGATTACATGCTCTTCTATCTGGTTATTAACACCTATCTTTTTTGTATTTCTGCATTATCCTTATGATTATGTTGGTACTGCTCCCAATTGCAGTATTGCATTGCATTCCCCAATTGTGATAAAATCTTGCACGTGGAAGCAATTTTGGTGACAGAGCTCTGGAAATGTCCTGCTGTCCCATTGATGCATTTGTTACTCTGCTGCACACTGTATTTCTGCAATATTATGGTTAAGAGGGTTTGCGTTATTAATCTAAAATTAATTTTTTAAAAGATCCATCATTCATTAAACAATTAAACAATTATTTTTTCTCAACTGTTCTGTAAGTTTAAATGCTGAGGATAAAATAGTGTCAGATCTGTAATCTCTGAGTCAAGCACATGGAAGCAGTGCAGTCTCACTTATTCTTTGCCTAAAAGTCTGAAAATAGAGCAGTGGGATCTCCTGTAAGAGGGATCAGGACAGGCACAGTCTCTGCCATGTCTGTCCCTCCTGTCAAGGTCGTCCTTGCTCAGCCAGCTGACTTCTATTGATGTGAATTGAAAATGCTATTGGCCACAAAATGCTTTAAAACTTTGAAAGTGTTATAAAAATGAGAGAATGTCTATTTTAACTATTGTGTCCAGGTAAAAGCCAGAATAAGCTTACTAGTAAGAGAAGAAGTTGTAAGACACCTCATTGACTGATGTTGTTCCATGTGTGGTCTTCCCAAAGCACACTTTTTTTTTTTTTTTTTTTTTGGCAAGAGGCACTTGCATGTTTAGCTCCAACAAGCAAAATGCCACAGAGATTCCCAAAGTACTGTCCTGGCCCCAGTGCACAAGTTAGCAGGAATTTCTCTGCTTGTTTTCCTTGTTATGAATGTAACCTGATATGTTACTTTTTAGGTTCCTGAATAGGTACCATAATCTACCCAGGCTGCTGAGGTCAAGCTTGTTCTGGGATCTCTGGCTCTCCTGACAGAGCCTGCTGGACCTTGGAGCAGCATTCCTTGGGCTGTCGGAGATGTGGATGAACACAGATGGCTCTGGGCTGTAGGAGGAGGAAGAATAAGTTGCTCTGGCATTTGTACAGAAGAGTATGATGACACCCCACATGAGACCAGCTCCAACACTGCAAATGATTTTGGTATTGTTTTTTCTTTACAAAAGCACTATAATCCCAGCAAATAAAATGGCAAATCACAGGTGATCCCATTCAAGCTATTTACAGAGCCCACAGCTAAATAAGGAGATGAGATGTGAGGCCAAAAGAAGCAAGTCTATGTGATTTGAATTACAGTCCAGGTTACTTTAGGATTTTCTAGCTGAAAGACAAAAGTTGGCTGTCCCAGCCTGGTGCAGTGTAAAACAGATGTATTAAATGTCACTGAAGGTTGTACTTTCAGCTTCCTAGAAAATATCTTTGGATAAACACTTCCATTGACATTAAAACTTTAATAGTTTAAAATAGTGAGATTTAATGCAGTAAATTTTACACTGCAAACAGATCAGGATTCTGTGCTCTGAACGCTCAGTGTGATGTGCACTCTCCTGTGTTAAAAAATCCCCTCCTGTGCTGAAAAATAATCAAGGCCCATTTCACTCCTAGTTAGCTGCTTATGAGTTTTTTGATGTTTTTCAATTCTTTTAGTGACATCTAGCGAAATTTGGGGGAAAGTGCAAACTTCAGTTGAACTCCAAGGATGAATCCAACTGCAGCAGCAGATGCTTCTGCCTGAAGTACTGCACCTTATTTAATTTACTGTCCCTTAAGCTGCTGTCTTTAGGAATGCACAAAATGCATTTTGGCCAATAAAAATTTTAAAGTTTGAGCTCATATTCTGGTCAAACACTTCATGCATTTGAAGCACAAAAATAATTTATTCTTTGCTCCTTTTAACTTTGGGTATGTATTTAGAATAACTTTTATATTTTAAATGTCACCTTATATTATTGTTATTGGTGCCGTTGCTCGTCTACACTTGAAGGCTCCAAGTATTTTGACTTCTACCCAAAATACCCGAAACTTTTGCAGGAGTTCAAGCGACACATTTTTAGTATTTGGTAACCCCGAATTTACTGAAAAGTCAGATTTGGTCTGCTTATTGCTCTAAGCCAGTCCAGGCTGGATGTGAAATAAGTCTTTTCATCAATAAATGAAGTTTTCAACGAAGATGGAAAACGTATGCCTCCTACCTAGAAATGAGCTAGAACTTCAAAGGAAGAGCTGCCTCCCTCACAGGCACCCATATGCAATAGCTTTTAACAGTGGAACTTCTTTTTTCTTAAAGTACAAACCCAAGCGGCTTCCATAAAGGTCTCTGTTGGTATGGATTTCAGCTGTGCAAAGGACAGGGCCACCACTACAAGCAGGGCTCACAAATATTTGGAAAAAATACAAAGTAGCTTCAAACAAGCCAATATTAGATGACTGGAAAGAGTTCAAAAAATCTTAGGCCTTGCTTGATCTAAAAGGCTTCAACCTCCCAAACTGAATAGGTAATGAGGGCAGACTCTGAACAGAAGGATCTGAAGCAACAATTGGGAAGTGTGAACACACTGGAAAAATCCCAGCTGTGTCACTGAGCACACTCACATCCAGCCAGCACAGGGAAGATGCCCAGCATGTCCAAACAAGCCACCAGGTCACTGATTCTCAGCTGCTCTCATCCCTCTCAGAGCTAACTTTTCAGAACTTAAAAAACATGGGCTTAAAGGAAAAAATCAATCCAAGTACACCAAGAGCAACAGTTCAAACATTTTACTAAATCAATTCACACGGTTTCAAAATTGTAAATATAATTAAGGACAACAGGGTTTCTGTATTTTTTCCTTCCAGAATCATTAAGACAATAAACAAACACAAATTAGGTTTATAGCATCTGTTCTTTTAAAAAATGAAAGGAACGCCACTTGATGTATTGATAAAAGCACCACAACACAGTTACAAAATAGGGTTGGCCTGTTTCTTTCACAAGTAAAAGACTACATACTCCTAACAGCTTCCTGCTTCAATTCATACTTCATTAAAATAAAACTATAAAATCTTCTAGATTACACTAACTTCAGACAATGCCTGGTATAACAGTGCATTAACAGCAGTAATGCCAACTATCAGTGCCAACATAAAACAGCTTAGAGAGGAAAAACAAAACAAACAAAAAATTCCAAAACAAAACAACAAAAAACCCACCTTTATTCCCCTAGACGAGCAAAATTTGAAATAAGGGATGCTCTGCCTCACAATGAGTTAAGAATTTGGGGATGCTGATGGGTGGAAGAGGGGGCTGGTACTGTAGCTTTCTAGGCTTAGTTGGCATCTAGTTTGGCCATTTCCTGCACGTATATCCCTATACTCTCGCTGTCAAAGAGCACGAAGTACACCGTCTTGATTGAAGAGGACATTGTTGACACAAAATAGCTGGAGATGGCTTTCAGGATCAGCTGAGCAGCTGTTTGCTTTGGGAAGCCATTTCTAGGAGGAGAGAGAAAAAAAGAAAGAAAATCAAGACTTGCTGAACCAACTTTTGATGGTTTAATCTCCCAGGGAAGGTTCCAGCATTTCTCTGACACCTCATGGTAAATAAAGCTGTATTAGATATAAAGTCTGAATTAGAAGCTTCAAACTTGTTGATTTAGGCATGACTTAAAATGCTCAAACAGAAGAAAAGCATTCCCAAAATATGAATACAGAGTCTAGCCACACTGATGGCTTGAACCATAGGATACCTGATTGTCAATTATTCCCATTTAATAGCTAAGTAAACACAGAGCCTGCTGTGTTCTGGAAAGTGATTAATGTGTTGGAGTTGCAAAGTTTAACCTGTCCTGAAAGCAAAGCAACTGTTAAAGAAAAGTAAAAAGTGACAGAGAAGTTGGTATAGAATGTGAGACATGAAAGACCCAAAGTACAAAATGGTCTGACCACTACTAATGGTATCTAAGCACAAGATTTTACAGGACCTAACCTAGCAACCTTTCTTAAAAACTTCTTCACATTTTTATCTTGGAATCCTTGTTTGAAAATCATCTAATCTTAAAACACGTCAAGCACAAGTAGAATGGTCTGAACAAAGCTATGACTTGAACTGTGAATAGGTCATGGCAAACTCCTGGAATTACACCTTGTAGCTAACTTGGAAAGTGGCCTGAACTTTGTTGATGTTTTATTCTGAAGTCCTGCTACTCACCCAGACAGTGGTTTTGCCCTGCCAAATTCGGAGCCCTCCTGCAGCCTCAGTGACATGACCTCCATAGTCAGTCTGAAGGTGATGGACATGACCACTCCCTTAGGAATAGCACCCAAAAGAATGTGGAAGAGCCTGTTGAACATCACCTGGTTCCTTGACATGCATTTGAAGATATCTGGTAGTTAATACTCCCCATTATAGAGTGTGTACTATTAATACTACAAATAATTTACTGATTACACAGATGGATGAGTTTCTCAGCATTTCCTGAGCAGTTCTAAGAAGCTGGACTAAATTAATCTCTGTCTCTAATAGGTGAACATTTTTCAGCACTTACTCACGGAAGCATCACACTGGTAGTAAAATTCTGTTGTAATCTCCCCCTTACTCTGTGCTGCAACACACCAAATGTGAAGGGCAACTGCCTGTGTCACGGCCCACTTGCTGCACATTGACTTACCAAAAAACATTATCAGAGAGCAATTCTGTGTCAGTCCTGCCTATAATGTGATATTATATGTGCTGGCTTGAAGATAATGTTTGAGGTATTTTAAAAATGATGGCACGAAATAGCTTAACCTGTTTTTTTCTTTTATGGAAATGCCTGATTTTTTTCTTCTACTGAAGAAGAGAAGAAAAGGAGAAGGAAAAAGGATTGTGAGAAAAGCTTGTACTCTTCTAAAGCCAAATGAGCTGGTCAGGGATAATCAGCTGTGCGAGAAGCTAATCAAATGACAACAGTTTTGACACAGGAGCTACTTAGAAGTCAGCAGCCTCCACACCTGAGCACTTGCAGGTTACTTATGAATGCTGCATCTTGGCATACAGTGAAGAGATATTTCAGGAATTTTGCTCCTGAACTGTCATGCAGGGCAGCATCAAAATGGGGATATACACGTTTCTGAATTGTTCTCAGGGGCCTCTGAAGTCACACAACTTCCAAGTTGTGGCAGGGTGGTCACACAAGGGCACATGAAAGAAGAGTGGCCTGGTGAAAAGAAGGCACAGTGCCAGGGAAGCTGGTAACAACCCATTGCTCAGGACATCCCTCCCAAGAGAAATGAAAAAGAGCAGAAAAATCAGCAGAAAGGTGCTGGCCTGATGGCATATGTAGGCTGAAAGAAACAAGCAGTATGCATTGATCTATGGGTCTGAGTTAAATTCTTGTGAATAGGCAGTTTGGGACTTTAGCCAAACCAGTGTCAATTCAGATCAGTCAGAGCCTCAGAATGAAATCCCTTCTCTGAGGATGATTTCATGTTCAATCCCTAACTCTCCCTTTTCTCCTGCTGGCCCTACCAGACTGAACTCCAGGCTACCTCTGAACAGCACCCAAGTTGTGCTCCATAAGCTGGCTGTAACTGAGCATCTGGCCCAATGAATGCTACAAGTATGCTGTTTTATTTCCCCTCGTGATTTATTTGAACTGCCCTCATGTAATCCCATTCCTCAACTATAAAAGAGAATGAAAATTGTTTATGTGGGTTTATTGGGTGATGTCTGCTTGACAGATGCCTGTACTAGAACAACTGCAGGCATGTGGTGTCTTTGGCATTTGCTATCTTTTAAAGCTTTACTTTTTCCTTTTTTTAATGCTTTTGACTTCATAAAAACAAGTAGAGAGTATTGTTAGAACATATTATGTTCTCTCCAAAATTAACTTATGCTTGACTATCTCTAATTAAGGAAAGAAAGAGGAAAAATACATAACCTCATAAATTACTCAAGGCCTTTTGACTCTTCTCTGTTTCTGAAAAGCACCACTTCAAATGGCTTAAGTAAGAATGACATGTATATGCCAAGAGGAAAACTTGCCCCTGATCCTGCCTGTCAGAAATCAGGTTTGAGTACAGAATGTGAATCCTGATGATTGTTCAGGGCTTCATCATCTTCCAGTACCAATCACCTACTTCACAACAAGGGCTGGGAATGGTTCTTTGCTGGGAGCTATCCAGAAAAGACAGGGCTGTGTGGAAGATACTTTACATAACCAATTCAACAGTCACTCTGCACTCTCACATTATTCCATGGAGGAATAGTGTTTCTCCCAGAGAGCAATTCAGAGCTTCTCTTTGTACTGACCAGCCTGTGACCCTGACAGCTAATCCAACAGGTTATTAAGAGCCCTCTGCTCTATTTCTCTACTGTTCTGCAAAGTTTGCTCAGGTTATCTCCTAAAATGACACATATGCAAATTAACCTTAGCTGGAGATTCGTATATGCAAGTTGCTTAAATTTATCATCCTAATGAAACTTTTATTTCTTGTCATTCACCCAAAACCTCAAATACTGTTTTGTGCCCTAGAGCACAGAATATGCAAGAATTAATCTAGTGTTGCAACATAGCACAATGGGAAGAATATTCCTGCTGTACATCAGCCAACTTCTTTCATGGCAAATTCAAGAGGGTCAGTTGTTCAGGGTTAAGAGACACAACTGTGTAATTCAGCCTAGATTTGGCCCTTGGTCTTTGTACTGGGCCATCAGTGAGGGCCAGGTGTCCCCAGCCTCCCTCTGCATCCCAAACCCAGGAGCCTCAGACTAAAAGAGCCCTAAAGGTGCAGCCCGTCTGGACTGAGACTCTAAACAACATGATCCAACTTTCAAAGGCATCAAGCACACTGTACAGAGCCAGAGAGCCTGAACTTTAGACTGAGGCTTGCAAAGACCTAGGCAAGGCTTTTTAAGGTCTTTTTTTTTTAAATGAAATACTCCCCTGATGTAAACTGCAAGGAATTCAGCTTATGGATTTTGGATGAAAGCTTGAAGTGACTCCGCAAATCCTGAGAATCAAGGCACTTCAGGTTTGCTGCTTAAACAAACACTAAGCCATGTCTTCTGGTCATCCTTAGACAGGTAAGTTTCATTACGCACTAAAATCAGGCAAAGAGACCCCTTTTCACCATGTTCTTTTCCACATCTCCAATTTGTATGAATAAACCGATAGTCTGAAAGAAGTCTTTTAATATTCTCTTGAAAATTCTCTTTATGCTCTCTTTATCCCACTTGCATGCTTTAAAATTTGCAGGGATCACTATGAGATCTGCCAACACTAAACTAGTATTGCAAGCTCCCTGCATGGCCTGAACAAACCTAGAAGAAACTCTTCTTTTAGGGAACTGATTTAAATAAAGAAGAAAATAGCCAGCATTGTAGCAATGTGTTTTGAACATGGGAAGGGACTGGAACACCAGATAGCACTTCTATGCAGATGGCACCAGGCTTGCCTGACAGCCTTACCTGCCACTGCCAATGGAAGGAAACGCGATTGATTTCAGCTTCTTTTCATCAGCCAGAGCCAAGCAGTTCTTCACTGTCTTTTCCAGCAGCTCCTCACATTTGTCTGAGCCCCAACCTGGGCTATTACAGTGGATCACAAATTTCGCAGGCAGTCCATGGCCAGCACTGACAACAGCTAGGAAGAATTAAAAATGAAACATAATGACTTTCCTCTCTTTAAGATTAAAGGAGTGTACATGTGATTAAAATAGCAAACAATCAACAGACATTCCTTTAGCCCCTGTGAATGTTTTAGATTACAAATCACACAGCCTTAAAATTACAGAGACTTTGTGTTTTCTTTTTCCAGCTGCATTTTGCTGTGATAATTTATAAATCATAGCTAGGATTAAGCCTGTTTGGGAGAGAGCAAGAATTCATGGCTGACATCAAAGGAAGCACATTTATACTGAGGATTGGGTAAGAAGAAGGGCAGTTTCTGTTAGAACCCAAATCCAGACAAGGGATGATCTTGCTTTGGTTGGGTTTACTGCAAAGCTACAGTAAATATCAGGATGCTGGACAGGAGCAAGAAGTTATGACTCCAGCAACCTTCAGCTACTCCTGTTAAATGTACAGAGTGTTCAGCTGGCTTCTGATCATACTCCAGCCCAAACTGGAGCAGTTCAGAGCTACTACTGCTCTGCAAACCCCTAAGGAAGGATGGAAAAGAGGTGAATTAAGATTCTGGCTTTATTTCCAGCTTTGTCTCTCAATAACTATAATTAAGACATTTTGTGCGATTTCAAGACTTTGGGCCCAGCCTTATTTTAGCTTTTTTGAGTATGGGTTATCCAAGATCACTTGAACAATGCTGGACTTAGTTTTTCTCTTTCATCACATTCTTGACAGAAGGGTGGAGAGGATGCATTTACAGATTTGCTATGTTTGATTCACACTGTTTGTGTACAACAGGCCAGGCCTTGTTTGTACAAAGAAATGAACAAGAATTTTTACCATGCTAATCATATCATATCACCACAATACTAACATGGACACATGGGGACTAAGAAGATGCAGCAGACCCTGCCTACAAACTGCTGACAGGCAGGGATTCTCCAGATGAGAGGCCTCCTTCTCTGCAGGAAAGCACGTTCTGGGCTCACCATTTCCCATCACAGAGCAATAACAGACTGCGCTCTGTATGCCAGAAACCAGGGTAAGAGGATCTCTCATTTCTGAACTCACTGGGCTGTGGTTGCAAATAAAAACCTGTAACTTTGACTTGTTAAAAAAAAAAAAAAGGTGGGGGGAAGCAAACCACCCTAATCACAAGCTGAGGAAAGAAAAACATCTATCTGAAATCTCACAAGAGCATAGAGTGAGCCTTCACAAAGAGTCAGCCCCCACAATACCCCACAAAAGCGTAGGTATAAAATGGTAGCTTACGTCTTTGCAAAACTGTAATAAAAATACCAGTAAGTTTCTTAAAAAATTAAAACATCAGGTTAGCAAAGGTGCTTAGAGGTCTGAAATCCTCTATTCCATTCTGGAATGTTTATGAGCCATTTTTCTATTTAAGTACAGTAGAAATAACTCTTGGCATGTGATCATCACATATGGATACTATCTCGTGGCTGCCGCAGGAAAGAGAAAATAGACTTTGTCATATGGATCCTGACCAGGGGTTAACCAGAACATTTTGAAGGACAATGGAAGCATGAGCATTTCTGTTCTGATGGGTTTGCAGAGTCCCAGCATGTTGAATGGCCTCAGTGTTAGGCAATGTTAACTTGTCATAATGTGCAACTAAAATGTTGGCAGATTCAGAATACATCATAAATCCAAGAAAAATCTATTAAAAGTAGCTGACATATCTCTAGTCAGATGTGAAATGTGGATATCATTTTCACCCTGAAAGAATAAAATACTGTATTGATACACATGACCAACTTTAATATTTCTCAGGGAATGTTTTCCAGGGTAGTCATTAATTAACTCATTAGGATTCTGATGAGGACAACTGTTCATTACCAAGAGCAGCTGTCCCTTACTTCAAATGCAAATGTGCTGAAATGGGAAGTAAGAAAAAGAATGCCAACTATGGACTTATTCTGTGCTAGTCACATTCCAGGTAAGCATTCTGATTATGGGTAAATTAAAGGGATGCCCACAGAATTGAGAAATCTGAAAATTTGATATCTGTAGGATTGATAAATGGAGGTATCAGTTCTGCTCAAGAGTTTTCCAACAAGTCCCTAAGAGCCAGTTTCTCCCAGGGCAAGGCAGAACTGCCCTGGGGCAAGACTGCCAAGCAACCTCCAGATTTATAGGATGCACTGACAGCTAAGAAAAAGAAACATTTCTCTTCAGCTTGCCACCTATTTGGAGCAGTTTGGTCTGGGCTGGTAAGCAATCTTGTACAGAAGTTAGTAAAAAGAAAAAAGTAAGTAACTGATTCTGCATATTTTCACAGAACACAAATTCCAAGAAAAACTTATTAAAATTTTTAGAAAGCAAGGGAGAAACCCCCAAAGTATTAAGCTCCAGAAGTAAACAGTTGTAATTTTTCCTGTCAGAGCTGAATTCTTACATATCCCCTTCGGCTGTAGTTAGGATTCATTTACAAAACTGTGCATGCTGTATTTATTTTTACAGCATAAACACAGATGGCAGAATCAGCCTTCTATATGAACAACATGGATCAGCAATTTCACAGATGGTGTAAAATTATATATTGCCATTATCAAACTTTATTACTCATATAGTAGATTTTTCTCCGACATTACATAAATTTTGATAACTAGGCATCAAAAAGTCGTAAGGTTTTACAGTGATGATTTTGGCACTGATTAAACTAAGTACCCAAGCAGATGCTGAACTTTAAGCACATGCTTAAATTCAGTGAAAGTCAGCGGCATTTCAGCAAAGCAGATGTTTAACAAAGTCTCAAAAATAAACATCTCATTAATTGCTTTTGTGAACTGTGTCCTTAATGATCAACACTGAGTGTGTATGCATGTACCTGTGAACAGCCTGGCTTTACTGTAACACTACGGCACTGCCTATTTGCCAGGTGCTTTGGTAATGGTTACTTAAGCTGCAACGTGTGCAGTTTAAGTGTGGAGAATACAAACACACAGCCCTGCGGAGCTGCCTGCAGACAGTAGAGCCCCAGTGCTGCTGCAGGAGGAGCTGAGCCAAGCCCAGATGCCTGTGCAGCTCAGGTTGGGTCCCGAAGCGCAGCCTCACCTCCGGCTATGTCCAACGGCCCGTTCTTTTTGCGGAGCTCAATGACAGCTTCCACAAACTCCTTGCCGCCCTTCTTTTCCAAAGTGCTCCCTGAACAGAGAATTGTTAGTTTAGTCTTCTGATCTCAGTAGACGTGTGACTCATCATTCACTTTTGTTACATCGTTCTAGAGTTTTCTGCCCAAACATTTTTTGGGGACTGCAAAGTAAGATCTAAACCTTTTGGGACTTGAGAATTAGCTAGTCATTAAAAACAACAACAACAACAGAAAGAACAAAAGACAACCCAAAAACCTCACACTGATATCCCTTGCTAACATTCTCAGACTTTAATTTACTGTCAAAGAACATCTAACGTGACATCCCTACCTCCTTCCTTCTCATGCGCATCTCTTAGTGTGAAATGTTCCAGAAGAATGTGCTAGCTCAGCAGTGGTTGAAGGTTCGTAATTCCTTCCCCTAGGATTCATTTCCCCTCTTCTCTTACAAATTGTTTTAAAGAGCCATTTGCCACAATAAGAATTTGAAACTCACCTGATCTTGGTCCCTGACCCCAACAGGTGGCCCCAGGAATGAAACAGTCTCGTGAGTGCAGCGGGCTGCTTTACTTGGTAACTGCCCAGCTTGTTGAGCCACCTTTAACCAAGAGGAAGAGCCTCAGAAATAAGAGAATCTCTAAGGAACACATTCCTCCAATGAAGTTCTCTAACTACAACTAAGGAGCTGGACAAAGTCATTCTGGAGGGAGAAGAGCTGTGCAGTGTGTAAGGGCAACCAAAAGGTATGCTGTTTACAAAGGCAGTCCATCACTAAATGGTTTAGATCTTATTTTGCAGCTCTAGTTTTAAATATGAATGAAAGAATAAACAGCCCAAGAAAGCATTTTCCTAACTACGTAAGCATCCCACATAATTTTGCACTGTGCATATTAATTATAAAGGTAGATAAGTAAAAAGCAGTGATAACATAAAGGCTCTGATTTGAGATATCGCTTTGAAAACTGATTTTCAAAAATTCAGAACTACAATCTCTAAAGATCTAGACATTTATTTGGTGACACCCCTTACTTCCACTGATGAAGAAAGAAAAAAAATGCAATTTCTGATGGAAGTGCACATACTAAATGCTCCAGGAAGCAGAGTCCCTCCTCCAAGATTCTGGTTACTAAATCAGGTTGTAGCTCTAGGAACTAAAGAGTGCAAGTTGCTTTAGTTTTGTTTTGCTAAATTTCTTCCAAACTGAAAAGCTGAAAACAATGCATTTGTTTTCCATTCAAAAACTGACTCTGTGACCCTGAGTCTATTTTGTTAGTGGGAGTTTATTGCTTTTAGGGTACAAAAGCTGAAGACAATTACAAAAGCTATACCTTTTCTTTGGCTTTTTCCATAACCAGTTCACAACAGAGTTTGCCAAAAACTGGATTGCAAGGTCACACTGTGTAGATCAGAGCGTAATTTGCTCTTTGTGCTCATTTAAGCTTTTAAATAGAAATACTTCAGCCAAACTCCTAAGAATTTTCTGAAACTTAAAGTTTTCTTTCCCAGTGCAACTGAGTGGAAGGATCACCTTACAAATCACTTAGAAAAGACAGTAATGACTTTATTTGTAGCAGCAAGGTATCTTAGGAGAGTGCTGGAAAAGGAGAGCGAGAGCAGCACTGAAGTGCTTAGAAACACTGTCCTTCAAAGGCAGTGAATTACCAACAGTTCAACACCCTGTGCCCTTTGCTGAGCCCATCCAGCAGATGTGGCTGACTCCAGGGTCTTATAAAATCACCCTGACAGAGAAGGGATGGGGAGGGAATGAAACTGCCTTCCACCCTAATCATATTCTTGTTGTTTATATTTCCATATAGTTTCTATTTATATTTATATATATGCCAGTTATATTCCACATGAGTCCATGAACTCTGATCAGTCCTAAAACCCATGAAATTCATAATCCTTAATTTCTCTTGTTTCAAGGGGAAACATAATTAAGCCTTGTGCAGAACCTAGGAACAGCAAAGTTATATTAAATAGGTCATCTCTTTGCCATAGCAAAGCTGTTATATATTTAATGGAATTTAGCCTTGTTTGGTTTAATTCAATCCAGAAGGATCAGCTTTTTCCCTTGTACTGGGAATTAATTTGTAATTAAAAGCAATGAACAACCATAACAGTTTATTTTACTGAGCTCTCCTGTAGATCTGGTACAAAGAAGAGAAAAAGTAGTATTTAGTATGAATGAGTGAAATATTCTGCATTTATTCCTCAATTATGCTCTTCTTCTGATTAATAGTGAGGGTTTATATTGAAATCATACTTGACTTCTATGTTGTAAATTAGCTTAATCTGGCAAAGGACAGACTGTATTTAACCATTTTCCACTACACTAGGAAGTTTCTTGATGGAAGTCTTGCTTCACATGTTCAAGGTTAGTAGCTTATTTGCTCATAGGCATAAATATGTGTCACTCCCATGAGAATAAGATCATTATCTCATGCTTTCCAAGCAGGCATTGGTATCAGTGTTGAAAACAGCGTTAGCAGAAATTTAGGCTCTAAAATTCTCAGGATAAGCCCCCAGTACATTTAAATTGTTAGGGAAAAAACCAACAACAACAAAAAAATTTAGATGGGTAAAAGTTAATCATTGGAAGCTAAGCATTTGTGCACTTCTATTCTTTCTTACAGCAGTCAGAGGCAACAGGAACCTATACTAAGGAACGAGCAGTCCAGCTTCAAGAGACAATGTTCTTTGAAGGATAGCAAAGCATTTCTTTGTCACAGGGTAGGAGACAGGCACATTGGTTATATGGGTCTGACAGATTTTGGAAGCATATTCTTTAGGTATAGGCTACTATGACACTCTGCGTATCATTTAGCCAGCAAAAGCACAGTTCTTCTGCCCAACAGGCTGACCAGAGCTACATTTCTCTACGTGTTACTCAGAAAGCAGCCCATTCAGAAAGAGCAGGTGGTGCAGGACACGTGTCCCTCCAAGTCAGTACTGAAAACAAGACCTCAGGCATGGGGGGGGGAGCCCATTCTCACAGCAATGGTGAGGTCAAGATGAGATGCAGAACACAGGCTGGGACCAGCTGACTTGTTTTTAAGCATTGCCAGTAACTTCTGCATTTGGCCCAAATTCTGATTTGCCTTCTCAAATTGCCAAGGCAGTTCAGTCAAAATGCTCCTACCCTTTTATAATATCCTTCAAAATTCTGTATGCAAGAGGGGTTAAGAGAAGGGCTAGGGGAGGAGTTACTCAGGGGACAGCTCAGATGACTGAATTAAGAGGTCTGTCCTGTTTCCTGTCAAGCCTTCTCTCATCAGTGTAGCTCAGATGACCGATGTGTGTGCAGCACTAGCCTGGGCTTGTGGGCATGAGGACCGTGGAGCAGGGCTAGGAAGGTCATCAGTCGTAAGGACAATCTTAAGAGTTTGGAAAATACAGACAGGTTAGATCCAGCACAGGAATCCAGATGCGAACATCTGAAACTTGGCATGGAGAGGTGCACTGGAAATGGCTAGAAATCTAAAGATCAAGACTCCAACCACATTCAAACCAGGCCCTTAACAGGTCAAACCAACAATGTCGTAACTAATTTGCCTTGGTCACGTGCCTGCATTTAACACACTGTTTCTGCACTTCAATTTTGGTGGTGCACTCCATTGTTACTTCTAAAAGGCCGATTTGGCAATAAAAACAAAAAAATGCCCACTAGGTTTGTAATTGTTTGTTTGTTGTTATGACCAATCAGGACTGCTGGAAGTGAGAAATGAATGCAAATCTGCATAGCTACAACAAGCTGGTGGCTGCTGATCGACCATGCACACACATACGAACTCCGCAGCACTGAATTTGCCATTACCTACTTCACCACCGGTGTAGAAGTCAGAGTTTGTCGGGTGAACGACAGCATCACTGTCTATCGTGGCAATGTCAGCCTGTACAACTTGCAACTACAACAGGTAAACAGATGTATATCAACCACGTTGGACAGAGACCCAGCACAGGCTCTACAATTACACATGTACCAACGTCCATATTCTCCTACCTTTACATCTCCAACCTTGCGCCAAAAGAGTATGCTGAGTTGTGTGTGCAGGTGTGTGTAGAGAAAGGGGTGTAGGGAGCAGAAGGAGGAATATTGAGTATGACATGATCAATTAAATGTTAAAATGACAAGTCATAGCAATCACATGAGATAATTTCCAAAGTTTTAAAACCAGCTAATGCCCCATTTCACTTTGCAGAAACCTAGAGCAACCAGTTCCCCACAGAGCATGACATTAAAATATGGAATCTGTTTAAAAAAGAGAAATTCAGGATCACCAAGCCAAACAAAATAATTAGTTTCTCCATTCTGTCAGCACTGACAAGCTGACAGGCACTGATTTTCATATGTAAAGCTATACATAATTTTGTTTCTAAAAATGCCAGTCTCCTTCACATGGAGGAAACCATGTATTTGCAGCCAGGGTTGTACAGAATTTGCTTTAAAAACCACAAATAATTGTTCATATATGCTTAAAAGTAAGGCATATCTTTTAATTATGTGCTGGAATGGCATTTCTAAGAAAGGATGATTTAAAAATGAGCCTTCTTAGACCTTTTTTTTTGTTAAGCTACTTCTCTACATTCCTATAGGAAATGCAGCAGTAGTAGAATTATGGGTTGTATTCCATTATGGAAGCTTCAAAAAAAAGACAGCAGGAGGTATAATCAAATAAGAGAACGCAGTACATAATGCATGAAAGGCAATTTTTGTTTTGCTAAAGAATAAATATCTGTTAAAGAAGGATTTTTTCATTTCTTATCAATCTAATCTGCAAGAGAGAAGCTTTAAAAGCTGTTCTCCACCCATGACAGTTCACTCTTGGTATAATATCATATTTGTTTCCAGCTGAATGTAAAAGTGACATGGAAGAACTGAAACGTAATGGAAACCAATTACTGACTGAATTAAACATCAAATCAAGGAAGGGAAGATTTGGGGATAGCTAATTATTTAATAAGCCCTTTCAAAAATTTTTAAGCCTACTCTAAGTATCAAACTAAAAACCCTGATATTACAGGTAGAATGGAGAAACTGCTTATTTTGAGAAAAACCTTACAAGAAAGTACTTTAGTCCTCAAAGTATTCAAATAAGAAACCCCCCAAAATATCTAACAGTCACATATGATCATTATGGAAAAGAATTTAAAATTTTTAAACTGAAATCAGCTTGAAGACTAGCAATAGCTGCAAGTATTCGGAATTGGTCAAAAATATTTTGAATATAGTCCTTCAACAAAGCAGGACCTGCAAGTTTGAATTTCTGTTCTGATTAAAGGTTTGAAGCCCTAGAGAGTAAATTCTGGTTCCATAATTTCCATGTGACCGTTAGTTGTGTCAACCCATGCCCCATTTACCTAGGTCATCTTTAAGGTCAATGTCAGCATTGGTAGGATTGATAATGGCCTCCACCTCGAAGCCGGCTAAATTACTGATTTCACTGTGAATAAGGTTCAGCTGAAAAGAAAAGCATGAGGTGGGAAATAACAGGACAGCTGGGAAATCACAGAGAAGCTGCAGAAAAGTGAGCTTTGCAACATAGATGGAGATAGCATCACTGCAAACAAATATGCAAAATAAAAGGCAGGTCATAAAGGGTTATTATCTCAAAAAAATTCAAACACAAGACTCAAACACTGTTCACACTGTGAGAACATGAATGTACCTACTAGTGAGCTCTATTTTCATTTTATGCTGATACTATTTGGGATTCTTTTTATCATCCAGTATCTAAAGAGGGCTTACAAGAAGTCTGGATAGGGACTTTTCATGAGGGCATGAAGTGACAGGACAAGCGGCAATGGCCTTAAACTGAAGGAGGGTAGGTTAAGATTAGATATTAGGTAGACATCCTTCCCTATGAGGGTGGTGAAGCCCTGGCACAGGCTGCCCAGAGAAGCTGTGCCTGCCCCATGCCTGGAAGTGTTCAAGGCCAGGCTGGATGGTCTGGTGGAAGGTGTCCCTGCCCATGGAGTGGGGCTGGAAGGAGATGAGCTTTAAAACTATTCTGTGACTCTTATTTTGCCATTAAAAGAGGGTATTTGTTTCTTTACCATGTATAGATAAATGACACCCTAAGCATCCCTTAAGTATCAATTACAGGGATGTGCTGGGACCATTCTGCACTGAAATGGGATCAAAGCTGCTGCTCCTCCTTCTTTCAGCCAGCAAACACGAGCCTATCTCTGAGAAAGCATAAACTTGTCTCCAGCAATTCCTCCATCCCAACAAGGAGATGTGGTTTTTTTGTCTTTCCTTATCAATGGTCACCATGTTCGGTATGACAGCACTTCAGTCCTCATTACAGTCTGCACCCTTTGGGAATGTCTGGTGAGGTACCGTAAGCAGGCACATGACATTATGTGCTTATTGCTTCTAGTTTTTATTTTATTTGCTTTACTTTCTTTTGACCCTTATGAAAGCAGAGATTTTTAACCCTACCCATTAATGTCCAGTTACTCCTCTAAGTATCCCCACACATTTCAAGCATATCTTTCAATTTCTTTTTTGTTATGAATCAGGAGGATTTCTCCTGGGCACACAGAAAACTGAGGAAGGCAGCACAAACATCTGCACTACGTTTTCTCAAAAGACAGTTTGGGTGTTTCCTCGTAGGATGTGACTCACAACACAGAACCAATTCTACAATTTGAGGCAACCTGATGGGAATGCTCAACTTGGCAAAGGTCATACTGCAGGTATGGGAAGTTTATACCCAGGGTTTGAGCAGGTTGTGATGCTGCTTTGTGGCTTCTGTTGGAAGTCCGATTTCACAGTCACCAAGTTTACTACTGACAAAACTTTAAATACTTTAAAAGTGCAAAAGATTTTCCAGACTTTTTCATTTGGGGAAATACATTAGCTACAGCATGTATTTCAATATAAACGACCTGTATTTATAATACGTATTTTAAATTATTTTTTCAGTAGCTATTTAGGTGATATGGAAAGCAACCATGAAAGAGAAAGCTCTCATTCATTTATGAAATTCCTGCAACCAGCTGCAGTTAAGCCAGGCTTTCCTTTTAACCCAAAGCCCTCAGCCTACAAAGCATAACATACACCTTCAGGCATGGCATTTTATCTCATCAATAACAGAACTTTATCTCTTATTTGTAGTTTACATTCTGTAAACTTAACTCTTCACATAATTTCTTTTTGTATGTTAATTTATTAACTGGGAATATGAGCCAGTACATGAAACCCATACAAGTGAATGGGACGTTTAAGGAGGCCACTATCCCTGTACTTAAATTTTATGATAAAAATATTTCCATTTCATTCGATTCTATGAATTGACCTTCTTTCTCTTTTAAAAAGCCTGCAATTTCATAAAATTTGCAAATGTTGCTTGAGTAAACTATGTTACCTCAAACTAGGGTGATTTTGAATAAAAATGACTGTAATTCAGCCCTGTTTTAAATATGTGTCTGTTCGGAAATTTGTAATAAAATCTAAGAAAGCTTCCTTTCTAAATAGCTTGGAATCCTTTACAACTTCACACATTGTGAGTTATTCATACTGGAGTTTGAGTCTTGAATTTGACTACAAGCAACTGCTGTTTAAAAAAAAAAAGTCAAATCAAATCAAACCAAAAATGTTAAAAAAACTTCATGAATTTTAAAATTAAAAAAAACAAACAACAGCAAAACACATGCACACACCACAACCGTTTTGTGGAGATTTTAGTATGTTCCTAAACGTATTTTGCTCATTCTCAATCTCTTTGATTCCCAGTTCTCTGCTCTACAAGTTTTTGCCCCAGATCCATCAGCTGCAGACTGTTTTGTTTTGGACTTTAAATCTATCCCTGAGCCTACTCATATATGGCATTTACATAACAGCCAGCTGGTAATTAAAGTTTCAACTTAACAACAACAAGAAGCTTAAAAAGCTGCCCATGATGGATAGCATCTGTTGGCAGCTAAGTACTATTTTATATACTTATTATATACTTAGTAAATTCTGCATTTCCTGCTCAATGCACTGTTAGCTATTCAATTGCCAAAAACAAATAAAAAAATTAACCAGAATTTTTTCTGGAATTAAATCCTTCAGTAAGTAATTGCTCAATTTCAATCCAATAGTATGAAGTGTGTATTAGGCAGAAGTGATCCCCTAAAGGGCCACTTAAAAAAACCCCCAAAACACAACTTGCATATATGTATATGCAACAAAGGATGGACATAACTTGAGGTAACATTTCAATTAAATGTTAGTTAGATAAATGCAGATGGCACTTAGCACATCCATGAGTATTTTTCTAAGCCATTTCTAATTTCAGACAAAATTACCTTAAAAGTCTTGAAGCTTTTTCTGGTATGAGTTTCATACTGAAAACTGAAGATGCCTATTGCAGACCACAAGCTGAGGGTCTTGGAAAATCCAAACCTTAAAGCTCAGGCCTGAGGTCCTGCAACTCTGTCTCTACTCTGTAATCCTCTCAGGAAAAACAAATTAGTTAATGTGCATGATGCCACATTTCCACTGGGATGTTGCATGTAGGATGTGCAATCATATACATTTAACCTAGATTTTAATAATTAATACAGCACTAATAAACTCCTATAGGTATGACTGAAGGGTTCTTTGCCATTTCAAGACCTCTAAGAATTTCCAGCTGAATGTCAGCAGTTACCTAAAGATTTAATGCAATAACTAATTTTAAAAACTGGACAATACCCAGATTTGCAACATTCTCATTTGTGACTTTTGCATTAAATTGAATCTGGAATTATCAGAAGGATAAAGAACTGCACTTGCAAATAAATTCCTTCCCTTCTGCAAACATGGAGCCAAGAAAAATATTTTTCCCATTAAACACTTATGAATGATGTGATATCAAAACCAAGATTATTTTCTTCCTTCTCTGCATTTAGCAAAGGATTTTCTGATCTGGCAGATAATAGTTTTGCAAACCAAACAGACATGCTGGAAAGGTGTTCAAGAATGTCACAGGAGATAGATGGAAAGATATTGACTGGTTGATCTCAGCAGCAATTCTTCAAATGCCTTCCCTAACCCTCAGAACATGATCTGTTTGGAGTGTTCTCGCAGAGGAGACAAACAGCTTTTCATTTTCTTTTAGTTTCTCTTTCCATTATGTGTTATAACAAAAAGCTAAAACCTGGTCCCTTTCATGTGCATGGGTAACTGACAAGGACCCAGTGTCCTTGTCATACCAGTAATTTTCTCAAGGGATTGGACTCCAAGTGAATGAGAAAGCCGAAGTCCATTCCCCAGAACCAGGACTCACTGGGAAGCTCTATGACACACAGTTTAAAGCAGTCCTGGAACTCATGATTTTCTTCCGCTGAACCCAACAGCAAAGCCCCACAGATCTTCTGGGTCAGTCTTGCTGGAACACAACACGAGGTCTTATTACAGGTTTCTTATGGTAACTAAAATGAGCTCAAAATCAGCTCCAGAAGTCTGATGTTACTTGCTTTCCTGAAACAGTTATGTAGACTGTAAATTCTGGGTTGTAATTTATTCATCAAAATGTTTTTAAAAAACCACCTCCCTAATAGGAGTAAAATTTAAAGAACCCTACCAAACCAGCCATCTAGCTGTAGCTGTAAAATTAAATGTGGAAAATCAAAAGTTTTACAAAAAATGTTATTCTCATGCATGTTAAACTTGGCAAACTGGAGGATAAATGGAGAACAACCTCAGTATGAAATAAAAATGCGTCACAGAAGTTACATTCCACAATGGACAATGGCTCATCTTTTATGGCTTATAACACAATGATCTGATTATTGAATGATAGCAGAAAGATGAAGTTTTACTTAAGAAAATTTTGCATCGCAAATTAAAGGCAGGTTTCAGGATAAAAGACCAAATTAATTTAATGACTTGTCTCTTTAAATGGATCCTCTTTAAGCAGATATATATTTGTATTAAACCAACCCACATTCCAAATCATATTCACAGGAAAAAAATAATTCTTCATCTCTAGCTTTTCATAAAAGCATAATTCATTATTACACAGCATTAACTTCTGTAAATCACGAAGTAGAACACAGCATAAAACCATTATTATGTACAAATGTCTAAAATAGGTTTTGATTAAAACCTGTAAATCATTTACATCAGCAATGAAGTGGGCTGACGGTTGGAAAAAATACGTTTTATGCTTAGGATAATCTCTGGTTATCTGTAACAATTATGCTGTTTATGAATTAGACAGATTACCAGCACACAGGCTTTCCTTCTAATAAAGTATTTAATTATGTAGTCACAGGAAGACTTATTTATGTACTTTTAAAAATGCTCCAGGAGTTGTTTTGCAGAATTTCTTTGAAATTAGAAAAACTGATATCATACACCTCCATGACTGCTCAGTGGGGAAATGTCCATTGTACCTAGATGTTTTGTGGAAAAGGGGGTGATTGGAGGTGGGTATTCCCTAAGAAGCACAGAAAAATAGGTATCAATTTATAAAAATGCAGGATCATACCTTCTGGCCAAGAAACAGGCTTTTGGTGGACAGGACTGTGAAACCATCTGCAGGAGTCCCCTCTGTTGTACTGTCAGCACTGGCTGATTTGCTCACTTCTCCCTGCTTCTTCTTCCAAAAATATAGTTAATTAGTTAACTCAGGCTCTGAGAAAAACAGTTTAATCACACTAAGATATATGACATGCACTAAATCTTTAGCAGGCAATAAAATGCCTGAACAAATAGTGGCGTTGGATTTTATTCTTTAGTCCAACCAAAGTGCCTGATAACAGCTAAAGAGATCAACACGAAAAACGACCTCAATATCTGCAGACCTACGGCAGCTTCTCTTGCCCACAACAGGGCACAGTCGAGATGACAGTTGTCTTAAGTGTTGCAGGAAAACATATAAACAGCCCCAAACTTTAACAGCTTCCTAATGGCTTGTGTAGACAAAGATTACAGATCTCTGTGTGGGGAAGACATTCATTCAAAGACAGAAACTGACTTGTCAGAGAACAAATTTCATCTGTGATAGGAGAAGCTTATTTTTAGGAATGCTCCTTTGTAATATGGCTGTCCTTAGAAGCAGTGTCAAAAGAATACATCTACTTTCTATCTGTCTGCTTGCAGGAAATGGGCTAAACAATTTTCTCTCTTATTTAACGTCATCACCTACTTTAATCTCCAGTAAAACTGCAGGAGGGGAGAGGAGTTCCCCTCAACCACCAATTCTTTTTTTCTTCTTTATTACTGCAGTGAAATAACAGGTTTCAGGAATAAATTGATTTACTGAACAAAAAATGAGAATTAGGAACATTTTGAAAAGGAAGTCAATCCACAAAGGTTATAAACTCAACTGGTGCCAAGAATAATTTAATATTTTAATAAAATTATTACTTACAATTTCATATAAATATTTGGTGCCTCAGCAATAGGCAATGATGAAGCAAGAAAAGCACACATAGAATACTGAGCAAGCCACTGTTCTCCTATTATCCCTTTCCAAAGTATATAAACTAAGTCTGAGGCTGAACAACTAAAATGACTTCGATGCATGGGTATATTGTGCTTTTAGAAGCTGTAACCATGCTTTAATTTACACAAGTGTTTTGAAAATTAGATTTTCATGGGTCTTATTTCAATTCCCCAGTTTACTGTTAGCCAAATACCAATATAGTAAGCAGACAATACAGTTTGTTGTGTGGAAGAAAACCAGAACTCTACAACAGACTTCCTGCTTTTGTAATCAAGTAGGGCAAAAAATTGCAGATTTAGGGAAATTATTAGTGTATGGTTATTAGACGCACTGCAATTGAAATGGCAGCAAATAGGTGTTCTGAGGGAGAAAACGAAATTCAACAGCTCAAAAAAACCAAAAGAGTAAAACAATCAGAAGAGTGATCAAGTAAACAGCAACAGGATAAATGAAGATGCTTTGCTTTACCCAGAGGCAACTTTCACATTCCTTGTCCATTTCATGTGAAATTCCTTTACTTTTCTTCCTACTTGCCTAACTTACTGCTTAACAGTAGTTATTTTGCTGAAGAAAAAACATCCTTGGCTACACATGTACATATAGAAAGATTCCCTACTCCTACAAACTGAAACCTGTAAGACCAGTACAGCCCCCAGCCACGTTCCTCTTCTACCTCCTGGTACCAACACCTGCTGCCCACCTCAGAATGTTTCTTAAAAAGAGCAGAGTATTTATGGCCCATCTGCCTGTGCTGCAGACCTGGGCCACTTCTGAGGATGTTCAGACTACAGCTGCACTAGGGAGAGACTCCTCCTTCCCTGCTCACACTTTGACTGAGCTGACCCTGTTTGAAGCTCACTGCAGCTACTGCTGTCAAGCTTGTTTGGGTCTAAAACAAACACATTACTCTACCTTGGATTTCCTTGCTCCTTTCTTGCCGCCTGTTTTCTTCGATACGGTTTTTTTTCTGTGATGGAGATTTTGCCTTCTTTGCTGGGGGTGGAGTGATGATGGCTTCCAGTTTTCCTTTTGATCCCCGCTTCTTTGCCAACAGCTCTGGGTGAATATTGGGTAACACTCCACCACTGGCTATGGTGACTCCTTTCAATAGCTAATCAAAAAAAACCACAAAACTTGTACATGACAAATTCCAGCATTTACTCACCAATAAACAGAAAATAAGATTTACTACAAATTTTGTACACTGCCATGAGTTTCTCCACCATTATCCTTGAAGAAGAGAGATGTGAAATGTGTGAAATGGAGCTGATCACATACCAGATTTTAATTATACAGGGAGCATGTATTCTTCTTGCACATGTGCTTGCCACTGTCAACATCTGTAGGGCTCACCTGAGATCTGTTTCTCTGAATTCATGCCATGAAGACTGTTACCCAATGAGGAAAAACAAGATAGCCCCAGGCACACAACTGAGGGCCCAGCAGGGCAGCCTGTGAGAGAAAAATGGGACCCCAGAGTCCGGGGCGAGAGACTACAATGGGTGCCACACTGTGGAGAACTCAATTTATGTCCCAAGTGCTGAATTTTCCTGAAATTTCATCATTAAAAAGATTCTTTTTTCTTAGAAAAAGAAACTTCAAGGGCAACATTTATACAAATCTCTATTCCTGAAAGTATTTCTTTAAAAAAAAAGCAATTGAAGATCAACATTCAAAAGTGTGCAGCTCATTTAAGCCTTTAAAAGCAGAGGTGAAATATATCATGTTCTGTATTCAAAACCACTTTAACACATTTTTATACATCTAACTGGGACTAATTCACTATTCAGGATACAGAGAGTGACATCAAACTACCCTAGGTACTCCCACCTTCTGGTTCCTGTTTACTGCTCCCAATCTCAGCTCAGTGAGGCTCCAAGCTTACAAAGGGATAATGAATGGGAAGTATTACTGAAATTCAGACAAAATCAGAAGGAGGATGGTTGAGGAATATGTATTTTTTTCCTACTCCATCATGATACACAGATTTGGAAAAAGCATCTTTTCAGATGGGTTTTTACAACACCTCACACAAAGGTGGATTAATCCCAGCCACTGCCTCTGGCTGACACCACAGCACTGCAATAATAATGACCAATTTTTTTGTGGCTAAGTTAAAGGCATATTTAAGTCTGCAAATAACACAGACTTTCAACAAGAGTTTAAAGCTCTTCTGTGGTCACAATAACAGACTTCAATGAGAACAGGATAGGTCCCATTGAGTCCTCAGCTGTCTAAGGGGGAAACTAAAAACAAACAAACAAACAAAGAGCATCTGTAGGGTTTTCTCTGTGTCCTTGAAGAATTTATGACAATGCCTCAGTCCAGAAGTGGTTATAATAGTGTTAGCAAGCATAATTTTATATCTCCATTGCATTTTTACACATTTTAGGAGTGGTGAAATACATATCTAAGCTGAATTCTGTAGTAAGTTACATAGCCAGCATGCTAGTGAGTGTTTCCTGGTGTGCTACTGAATAAGCAGAGGTCTTGAGTTACAAGTCAGCTATAATGGAAAGACAACTTAAGAAGCCCTAAAGAAAATCCTGGCCTTCACATGGCAAAGGTTTTTCTTACCTGATTTAATTCTTCATCGTTTGCTACAGCCAACAAGATGTGTCTAGGAGTGACTCGACCCTTCTTGTTGTCCCTTGCTGCATTTCCAGCCAATTCCAGAATTTCCGCTAGGGAAAAGTAAATGCCTTTTAATTACAACATGATCATTAAGAAAAGTCAGTGTATCCTAGGTTTGCCCAGGAAAAGGCTATCTTGGAAGTGACCTATGCAGCAGAAGTAATACAGCTTCCTTCCTGGGAGACAGAACCAGTAAGTAGATAGTTTTGAGTATTGACAGGTGTGCAAATCAATTAGAAGTTGTTCTGCCTTGACTGGAAAAAAAAAGGGAGAGGGACACTGTCTCTCTGGTAAGCAGGGCCCTTTCCCCCACCCAGAGTGGGGTTTGGCCGTTCAGCTGAGCCGTAAATTCCAGCCATGGCCAGGCAGCGCTGGGCCCTTGCTCTCCTTCCCCTCAGCTCCAACACTGAAATTCCACACTCGGATGGTGTGGGCAGAGACCAAGCGATCATTGCAAGGTCTGAGAGAGAGATTAATTCTCTCTGTGCCTAGATGAAATGTGCAGACTTTCACCCTCCCCTGCACAGAGAGAAAGAGTGAGGACACCTACAAAAATACAGCATAGAGACTCTAAAGTCAGTGAGGGAAGTGGAGCCGACACCTAGAGGGAGGAGCATGAGGAGTGCTTCAATGTGGAAACTGAAAATTCCTTTGTGAAGCCATGGTTGGGACTAAATTAAAATATTCCCTGTAATATATGAGGAAATGGTCCAAAGGGGGGATGTGATGTTCTAATTGCAGCCAGTGAGCCAAGGCCCTGTGGAAAGATGAAGCGATTCTGAATCAATTGCGGCCTCATGAGAAGCCTGAGCAGAGACAGAGAAGAACCTGTGACCCAGTCCTTCACTCCCAGAGATGGTAAAGAGAACTTATGTTGCCAATCATAGAGGAAGATTTCTTTACTGCTGTAGTAGATCTACTCATCCTAAAAAGAATATGGACCCGCCTTAGCCCACTGTAGTAGCTGTGGGAAGGCTATTAGGGTAGGAAGGATCTTCCACATCAAGCAGATTTTTGTTTTTCCTCTTGGGTGGTTGCTTGTTGTGAGGCTGGAACCATAAAAACTGCATTTTCTTGTGGAAAGGTCCATAGTATATGCCACAGAAAACTTCTCTCTCTAAATGAAGTGAGAAGATACTGTTTTAGAGGTGGTAAACTGACTGAAGGTCAAAGTGTTGTTTTTTTATGTTGTCAGTGGACAAAGATGGAGAGGTGGGGGGAGGAGGGGTGAGCTGAGGGTTTTGTTCTGGTTCTTGTTTTTTTCTATTTAGATCTGTTAATAAACTTTCTTTATATTCCTTAAAGTTTGAGACTGCTTTGCCTACTCCTAATCCTTATCTCACAGCAAAAAATGGGAAAATTCTGGTAAGTGTGATGGTGTTTGGCCAGAAACTCAGATAGGCAAACTCAGACCACTACAGCATCCATGCTGAAAGGTATGGGAATTACATCATATTACTCCTAACTGCTGTAGATACCCACAATAGGCATCTAACTCTAAAATCATGTTTTTGTTTTTATTTGTCTAATCACTGAAGAACACATGCATACTTAAATCCTGTGCTTTAAACTAGAATTATTTTATTCTTTTGAAGCAATTTCCCTAGATTCCTCACTTTTCAGTGTTCTTCTCAAAGCTACTGCATGCTCATCTCTTAGGATGCCTCTCCTATCAGAGGACAGTTACAGTAGATACATAAATTCTATAGGTCTTTTTCTCAAACCTATCAAATGTGAGTTCTGGCTTGCATAATTTCTACTTTTTTATTACTGGCAAAGACACTATTCTCAATGACTCATTTTTAGCATTAGGAAACCATGTAAGCACACATCCAAGTCAGGATACTAAAAATACAAATTCTGCTGCTACATTCACTTAAAGACTTTTTTTCTCTATCTGAGAAGTTTTTAGCCAGAAAAAGTAATTGAATCATTTTTGTTTGG
Organism: Petroica traversi; assembly: GCA_025920805.1. Lineage (NCBI taxonomy): Eukaryota > Metazoa > Chordata > Aves > Passeriformes > Petroicidae > Petroica > Petroica traversi. The sequence continues at coordinate 9,116,413 of JAHLSL010000025.1, read as the reverse complement.
TCTTCATAAATTACTTCCTTAGAAGGTATTTCCAGCGCTGACAAAATAATGTTCAACAGTTATGCATATAATGGCTTTTACTGAATTAAGAAAGATGAACTTGCTCCCCTTGCAAGGATCTTTGAATAGAAAGACTAGAGCATTACCTGTTAACTGATCTATCTGCAGGTCAACAAGCCTTGGGCGAGGATGCAATTAATTACAAGAAAGTCTGGGGAACAATTTAAAAAAAAATGACGTAACATGTTTATCAGACTTTGCAATTGGTGCTACTGCTGTCTCCATTACACCTAAGCTTTCATCTCCCTCTCTACAATCTGTGTTTCACTATTGCATTTGGTAGGTTTCCTTCTGCATATCTGGTAATGTTTCATGGAAAAGAGGGGGGGAAAAAAAGGAAATGTCTTTTTTTTACATCTATTACACACTAATATTAAAATGTTACATTACAGTAATATATAAGCTTGATTTCACATTTAAGAACTGATTATACCATGAGAACTCTCCTGTAAGCTTGCTTTAGAAACAAATAGAACTGAATTAAAGCATTAACCTGGAAACAAGACTAAAATCAAAGTCCATGTGCCCACATGCCTTTACCATAGAAGACAGTAAATCTTCAGTAATGCTATGCAGCACAGACTACAGCTTCTCATTAGACTGAATTTAACATGATTCACCAATTATTTTTCATCTTAAGTCCCAAACAAGTAAGCTGTGATGCTTACTGGATAACTTTCAGCAGCTTCTGGATGCTCTACAGTTAGAACATTATTGAGGATTTTGATGTATTTTCACTATTTTTGTGGTCTTCAAAGCCCAATTAACTTTATTATAATGTGAGGCAGAATATTAAGTCTAAACCCCAAAGTAACTCAACATTTCATGCTGACAATTGCATTAATTTATTTTTAAAGCAGGATTAGCAGAGCAAGGTTAACCTGCCCATGCTTTCCACACCTCCAAAGAACTGAATTAAGCTGGCCTAATCCTTTTCACATACTTCTCCCAAGGCCCAGACACGTGAGGTTTAGCTGCCTGCAGCCTGTGGTAGCAAAGCCCTGTATCACCTCCCAGTGGACATGGTGAAATCCTGGGTACAAGGCTGGGCATCCTCACTGACCTCAGTGAGGCTCTGGCACTGAATAACACCACCACCTCCACCCCAGGAACAAAACTGTTTGGATCTCAAGCTTAATCCCAGCTGAAAAGCAAGGGAAGGCTTTGCTCCTTTTTGGTTTGCCTCTGCTCCCCCAACACCATTGCCTTCCGGCACCAGGCCGTGCTGAACAGTCAGGCCGTGTTACTCTCTGTGACTGAGCAGCACAGCTATGCAGACAGGTCATTCTGGAACTAAAGACTCTAAGAAAGTGTTATGCCTGTAAAGCACAGAGGAATGTTTTATTTGTTCTTCATAAAACTAAAATGTATGCCTCGTACAGTAGGGAACTGTTCCTGTAAGTGCTAAGCCCTCTTCCTTGGACAGGAAACTCATTTTAAAATTACAGTTTTCTAATGGGCCTTTAGGGAAGTTGAGGTACCCCACTTCCTCCTCAGGAACAGAACGCTTTGCACTGGTGTTGAGGACCACAAAAGAGGTGGTGGGGAGACGGAGAGAGGAGGAGGCCATAGAGGGTGGAATTTCTCTTCTGGCCTTCTCCTCAGCTCTCCAACAATAATCAAGTACTGTTTGTACATGCAGAGAGACCCACAGCACCGAGAACAGCCAAACTCAGCTATGTACACAAGTCTACTCAGGGAGGGGGGGGGACTCTCCTATTTAAAACCAGAAGATTAGGAGCTATTCAAGCTGAAGCCAACATAGGCAACAGTTTTTTGATTTAGCACTGACAAGAAACAAATCTAATCCAAACCAAACAGATCAGAGCACTTAGAAATGCTGGAAATGAAGATTTTCTGGATGCTGACAGGATTCAGACTACTTGCCTGGATTTTTCTTGCAGACAGCTTTGCTTCACATTTATTTTGCCCCACTTCAATTCTAAAGATTTAAATGGTGTTTTGCCCATGTTTTAAACCAATTTTAAATCAGATGAAAATCTAGATCTCTCTGTAATGAAGCTGATTCAAATTTTCAGAAGAGCAAACCTGGATTTACCTGGGAAAAAAGAGTAGGTGGGAAAAAGTATTTAAAATTGAGACTGGACTTGAACTCTTAGGTCAGCCCATCTTTGGAAGTGTCATTCTCTGAGATTCAAAGGTGTGAGCCATTGAAGAGTTCTGTTTCATTAAAAGTAATCTTCCCACAGTAGGAACAAACAGAAAAACAAAAATCAACTCCAGCAACTGAGCTGGGTCAAGAGAGAAAGCTTTGCTTAGAATTGTTGAGGCATAAGAAAGTGTTAAGAGCTTCCATGACATCAGGTTTCACTCAGCTTGCATTTATCCAGCCAGAAGACCAAAACAAAAATGTTTTACAAAAATGAGGCCTCACAAAAAGGATGGAAGTTGCATAATGTCTATTCCATTCGTTTCATATATTTACTCAAGGCATTTCCCCCCTAGAGAATAATTACATCACCATCACTCAGGCAGCAGGCAACTACAAGACTCACTTTACAGAACTACAGAACATGAAGAGCTCTGTTTTTAAAAAAAATGAATCAAAACCCCAAGTTTTTCAATATAGTATGGTTTGGAAGGTATTCTTCAACTACTACATATTGAAATCAGCTTAATATGAAGAGAAACTCCATCTGCACAAATGACTTTTTCTGTGCTTTTGAATAATTTCAAACAAAAATGCAAACCAACTGCTTTAAGTGTAGATATAAAACAAACCAGTGAAAAAGGTGTGAGAACTGTATAATTCAGAAAAGAAAATTAATTAGGAATGCAATGTCAGCATGTGATATATTAATGTATGGACAGCTGACAAGTAGCAAAAAAGATATAGATGTCTCAGAAATCTGACTATATCACAAATATATCAATTTGATTTAAAATACATAGTTATGATTAATATTTTTCTTCTTTTCAGTCATTATTGAAGTAAAAGCATTCAGTGGGAAACCCTAAAAGTTGAGAAATTTTCCTTAAAATTTATCTCCAAGGCAGTTTTCATTTAGAACACTTGAAAAACTTCTTTGTAATTGTTAGAACTAGGATATGGGTAGTGAAAACTAGTCTAAGCCTGTTCTCAGCACTTGGACCAAAACTGCTTTTTGTCAGCTGAAGTTTCTAAAAGTACAGTTAAATGTTTTTAAAGGAGAAAAGCAAACCGGTTGTGTATCTTCATATTTAAGCTTGAGATAAGACCACAGGAAAAGCTGTTCTCAAGGTACTTCCTACTCAAACACAACCAAAAAGTGTCAGAAGTCTCCATAGAAACCTCATCCTGAATCAAGTTTTCAGGGCAAGTTCCTCATCCTTTGCTTTCAGAGACTCTGGTCATCTCACAGACATCCTATGTTCCCAATTTCACTGCTTGCATTTCCCTGTTTCACAGGGGGCTGCTCTCTGCCCTGAGTACTGTTACACTGGTATTTCACAACACTTGCAAATTCTGGAACAGAACACAACACTTAAATGAAACTAGTTAAAATGAAACAAATTACTGTTAGGCCAGAATAAAGCAGTACGAACTGCTGACCTTGACACAACAAAAGCAAATGCATTCTGCTCCCACCCCTGGAGAGCGCTCTAGTTCATTTATCCTAGTTTTCAAACAAAGTATTACTGGTCATTACTGACTAACACTCCTCTCAAGCCTAAATGACAAAACCTTCAGCTTATTATGCATTCCAGGCTATAATACTTTCTCAATGTAAATAGTCATTCAACTGGTCTGACTTCATCCCCAAAATATTTTTTTTTTTCTTTTTCCGGTTTACATCTCAAGCTAAATCATTGCTGCTGCATCAAATCTCTTTGTCCACCTTGTCTTCAGGGAGATGAAATCATATCTTTGAAAATTAGACTCTTAACAACTAACAGGTGATGTGCTGACATAAGGCCAATTTCTGAACACACAGATTCCAACAGGACCAAGTCAAGGGTTTCTAAAAAAAATTGTGAAGCCACTCCTCAAAAGAAAATTTAAAACGATATCCAGAAATCAAAGAAAAATGAATGTTAATACAATTCCACTGAGAAAAATATGTATTTGCTACAAAGCCAACTACATGACAAGGAGTCTGCTTACTGTACTTTAAATTAATCATCTTTCCCATCAGCATTTTATTGACTTGAGATTCATTTTACATGATTCCAGAAGGTTTTAACCCAATCAACCCCAGTCAACCAAGGCTGTTAAGAGTTTCCTGCATTCCTCTCTCTGTGTATTCCACCCAATCCCCCTGGAATCTGCAGTTGCAAGAGTGAAGGTAGAATCATTTAACAACACCTTCCCTCTTACGCATTCCAATAAAACAGTTCTCAGCCTTGGTTCAAAGTCATGGAAATCTGATGCAGTGAAAATCAGTTCAAGAAATTTTACTGCTTTGAACCAGCCTTGATGAATCCTTAACTCTCAGCAGGACAATAGTTCTCTTAGGATGTGATAAAAACCCCAAGCCTTTCAGTCTTGAACATCAGAGCTGTATCAAAACGAGGCCCCTTAAAGGAAAAATTGTTAACTTTGCCATGTTATTATAAGTTTTGCATTTCTGTGAGGCAGATGACAGACTGCTGTTTACATAAAACACAAATTCAGGCCACAAAAGGCACTTCCACTTACAGCTTTCTGATCTGACTTACATGTCTCTTCAGCTTTTTTTCTATACTTTAATACCATCCATTATTTTTTTTTTGTAAGACATCCAGTATTATTTAACTTCCTTTTTTTTTTTTTTAAATTTTAATTTCTTATTTACTATTATCTGTAAAAAAGATGAGAAATCAATTTTCAGGGAAACCTGAATTTCAACTCAGATGTTATTTATTACAACAGCCACACCCTGAGAACTAATTTAAAGAGATAGCTTAGCTCTTCTCCATAAGAATCCTGATCTAACACAAATCAGCCTTTATTATTTTTCAGTGGAGCTTCCTCTACCTGGCAGTACACTTGCTGTTCCTCATAACAGCTTACATATGTTTTAGAAATGCACTCAAACATGATTAATGTAACTGCTCCCAGACATTACTTGATCAAGTGCAGCATGTGACACTTGGGGACATGGTTTAGTGCTGGGCTTGATGATCTTGGAGGGCTTTTCCAGTCTAAATGATTCCATGTATGCTTTGGTCTGGCTGTTAAAAGAATACAGGAGACTACTCATATCCTGAGACCAGGTCCTAGCTTAGTCTTTAAAGCTGCATTTAGAAACATTAAAGAAATCAAGAGGACTGGCTATAGCTTCATTGGAGCAAAGCCTACATCCAGCCTGACCTGCCCTCAGTCACTGCCCAAGGGCAGGTGGGCTGGAGCATTAAAGGAACAGGCAAACTTAAAATGCTGTTTTTCCAGAACATTCGCTCTCATTTTGGCCAGGTACAGCTGAATGGCTCCCCAAGTTAGAAATGCTCTTTTTATTTAGTTCCCCAACAGATTTTATTTATATGGATGTGTCTAATTGTTTTCTAAACTCATTTAGAAAGGTTTAGCACCATTTTCAGTATCCATAACATCTTGTGCTAACAAGGCTTGCTATACTACAACCCTTTTTGCAGTTTGGGAGAAAAGTACCTCCTGTTTGCTTTAGAAATACTGTATTTCACTATATATCCTCCAAATTTATTTTTGCCGGGTGAACTTTGTATCAAGGATGGAGCATTTTATCTGATGGCACTGAAGAACTGACATGGAATTTAATTTCTAAAGGTAATTCAGGGGAAAATATACTTTGGAAAAATACTGAAGACCAAAGACAGAACATTATCTGAACTCAGGTATTCTAAGCAATGCTCACAGAAAAAAAGGGGAAAAATCATGGTTAAATTACTTGATGTAAGAACTTCTAAAATTTGAGAATATCTGAGGAAAGAAACTGTTTGGTAAATATACTGTGGAGTCAGGATATCTTCCCGCTTTCTACCCAGTTGTGTTCCAATTGTCATTCCACGAACAAAAGGCCAAAGAAAAAAATACTTAATCTTTATAGATTATTTTATTCTTCTCAACAAGGAATTCTAGCTAAGACTAAGGTATGGGTAGGAAAAAACTGCAGCAAAATTAGCTGCATTTTTGTTTTACACTTCTCTTACACTACATTCTTCCAACAAAGCCTGATACCAGCATTAAACTGAGCAGCAATACATGGAAGTCTTACTCTGTTGCAACTTAGCCAAATAAACGTAGAAATTACTTACCAGAATAAGTAGTATTTCATGCTAGATCTAAGGATTAAAATATAACAGAAATACAGCAAAAAATTTAACATTTTTAAGGCAGGAAATATTCACTGACCGGGACATAAAAACTAAACCAGCCCCATCCAGCATTTTGTACATTACTGCAATACAATACATGTCACAATGTTGCATATTCACCCCTCCGAACTATGCTGACACAGCCGTGTGCACTGTTTTTATTACAAGAAAACACTCTTGTTGGCTCTTCATCAATCAGTTTTTCATCAAACCTGACCCGTGCAGCTTGGAGAATACATTAGGACTGTAATCAGGTAATTTTGTACTGAGTGAGCTTTTGTAATTTGGAGATTCATGGAAGTTTACAGGACTACACAATAAGATAGACACGTACGTAAGAGCCTACAGGGCTGGAGCCAAGGAAGGGCTTATCAGTGATAGAAAACTCTTCATCTATAAACATTTGAATTACACTGATTCATGCATTTCTAATTCAGGAAGTTGCTCATTCAGTTAACAGTGCAAAGTTTTAGATATAAAGAGGCACTTCTTACAATGATTTTAAATTGTGACAATGACACTCCACTTGAGAGCATGACACAAGACTTATGTAAAAGGAATGTTACAAAGGAGCTTTCCTAGCTGACAGAGTCAAAAGGTCTCTGCTTGTGAGGTTATTGCCATAAACAACCCTGCTGTATTTTAGGTGCAATATTAATCCATATTAAAAGCACACTACAATCAGAATTTTCATGTTTGCTCAGGGAAGGCGCAGGTCCTACAAGTCCCAAATTTACTTCAAGCATCTTTGGGTCAGAGTTTGTGGTACACCACCATAAAATGAAGCAGTGTTTCTGAAGCTTTTTAAATAGAAGAGCTGTATCTTGGTAGTGAATGCACATTTCAACGGTATCAACAAGATATTGTCAATTAATTATCTTCTTGAATTTCATTACTCTCCAAGGACGGTTATTTATGGGAGTGTCAGACTGCCTGGAACTTGAATCTGCTTTTAACCTAATGCTTTTTTACTGTGGACCCCTGAGCTCCCCTCTGCTTCTAAGCAGGAGTTCAGTGGAACATCTGCTTTGACAGATAGGGCAAATCATTGTTTTCCTCTGTGACCCTGTAAAGATTATGGGCAGTGAGCAGAACACAAGAGGTGAACAGCAGTTCAAGTTGCTCAGCTTGCACACTGCAAAGTGAGCATCTGAAGCGAGCAGTTAAACCTACTGCTTTCAGGAAGGACTTCCCTTTTGCAGCCAATCAGCAGCCGGATGAAGAATGTTTCCCACATTGAAAATTAATCAAGATAAAAATGCAATGAACTGAGCTCCAGCACACAAGCCCCCATTATTTGATTCTCGTGACACCAGAAAGCCTGAAAACAAAAACTCAGGTAAACATAGGATGCAATTCTAACTGTGGGGTTCAAGAAGTGCTTGTTTTACATTTCAAGAACATACAAGAGAAACAGTACCTCTGTGCAAAAAAACCCCAGAGACATAGCTGAGAAAAAGATCTAATGGAGAAAACAGGTATTTAACATTTTCTCCTACCATCATATGTACATATAAAATATAAACCAGAGTCTCATTTCTTCTCTATTCCTATGCTCTTGCTGTTTTATAAACTTCTCCTTCTCTTCATTTGCTATGACATTTTGGCAATTGAAAATTATTTACAGTACAGAACAGATGATGGGTAGAGGGGGAGGCAGAAATCACTTGCAGGCCTGGCTCTTACTGGCTTTAAATATGCTCAAGAGATTTCTGTTTTTCAAGCGCAAAGGAAAGAAAGTTTGGACTTGCGCAAGGTCTACATCTGAAAAGACCATACCTGATGAAATGTAGGGCAGGACCAGTTCTGATGAGTACAAGCCACTGAAATTCCAGTGAGTGGCTGCAACGCCCCAGATGAAGTCAGTGGCCATTCTCTTGACTGACCTAGTGTTCTTTTTTGACACAAACTGATACTTATGCAGTATTTTGCAGAGAAACTATGGAGCGGATTGTAGTTACCTGGAGTCCATGTCAGGGAATAGGCAAGGAACCATTGGAAAATAAGCACAATAAGGAAAGAAGACAAAAGGAATTACCAACATTGAATGTGCCAACTGAAAACTGTTGATAATGCTTAAAATAATTCTGCTTATGCTGCAGAACTGATCCACTATTCTGACTACTCCCTGCAAGACAGGAAGGACTGCATGAACTGCTGCTGCAAAGAAGGAAAAGAAACAAGAACTGCGCATTTGTAGTTCTTTGGCATCCACACTATTCCTCCAGAGTAAAGAAAGGAAATATATCCACCTGCTTCAATACTGCTCACACTTTCTGCACATTAACCCACAAGAGATATGCTTGCATCCTATTTACAGTGGACATAACACATTATTTCCTTAGATAAAAACCAGGAAACAATAACCAACTTGGCTTAAGAAACCAAACTGGATACACTGGTTGTCCTGATGAAAAAATTAGTTTCTAATGTTACTTCTAAGTAACAAGAACCCTTAGTGAATGAGTAAGAAAAGGAGGATACTCACTGTGCAACTTGTTTATATGTGAAGCATATTGAAATCTAAGGACATGAGAAATCACAGAACGTGTACTCTTATTTTCTGATGAGTAGTTGTACATATATGATAAAAAACAAGCTACTTTCGAAGTACAAAGTGGGTAAGTCATAACTGCAGGTGAATCCAGAACAGAACTCCAAGCCCGAACACCTGGAAGCGTTTCTGTAGTTCAAATCTCAAATTGAACAAAAAATCCCAGATCTGAGCACATTATGGGTTAATTTCAGACTTACATCAAAGTTAAATCTCAGCAAAGGACAGCAAAATTTAGCAACTCAGCTCCTAAAGGATTAAAGTTGGTTCCATATTCTGCACACCGATGAACCAGTTTTTAAACCTTAGTAGGTTCCTTTCTATTAGATCATGTCTCTGTCATTTCCCCTCCCATTTTTGTTTCTGAAGTTCCTCTTTCCTATGACTGCTTTTGATATTTTATACTTCTCCTTCCTGGAGAATGCACAGGATTGCTTTTTTGATTTAGCCAATTTATTAGCATGTCAGTTCACATGGTCTCCTTCCTATTATGTCATGGTACTGGTTTTACTTTGAAATGGTTGAAATGCTTTGATTTTGTCTCAGACCATGTGCTAACATGAGGATCTTTAAAAACTCTCCTGGAGAGAAGTCAGGATTTATCTGGTTTTGTGAAGTAATAACTACCAAGAGGTAAAAAGAACACAAACCAAAAATCTCCAAGTATTCAATTTCAAGGGGCTGTTTCTGAATTAGACTGAAAAAGATAAATGACCTGAAGTTCAGAGAACATACTGAGCACTAAAGGCTAAACAAATTATACTTTCCAGAGTGTGAAAAACTTAAGAGAAAGACAAAAAAATCCACTAGATTGAAACAGTAAGGGGTCTACAAGAAAGCTGGACTTTAAATGATGGTACTACAAGGGGGAATTGCTTCAAACTGAAACAGGTTACATTTAGATTAGATATTAAGAAGAAATTCTTCCCTGTGAGTGTGCTGGGGTGCTGGCACAGTTGCCTGGAGAAGCTGTGGCCGCCCCATCTCTGGAAATGGCCAAGATGGTTCAAGGCCACCAAACTGGATGTGGTTTGGAGCAACCTGGTCTAGTGGGAGGTGTCCCTGTCCATAGAAGGGGGTAGGAACAAGATGAACTTCAAGGTCCCTTCCAATCCAAACCATTCCATGATAAAACTAACTCTGGAAAGAAAGGAGTATCTGTGCTTTTGAGATGCAGTTATGTACAGGAATGTAAGAAAACCCTGAGATACAGGTTAGTAGGATTATCTACCTAGCCTTCAGAAGAGACAGAAAAACCACAACAAAACTGCCTAAAAGCAGTTAAAGGAACAAAGAAGTAAAGTACTTTTTCCTTTAGCTATCCTTTCCTCCTGCCTTTTTTAGTGATGTATGTTACTTCTCTTTGATTTTTTTCCTTGTTTTGGTAAGGTCCTCATACAGGTTCCCAAGATGCAGAGCAGTTAAAGAAACACTTTTATTCCCCCAGCCTATTCTTAACTGCCCAAACTATCACTGCCTCAGTCAACACTTCAAATCAGTTAACCAGTAACATGTGCTGCTCATTAGCAGAGCCCTAAGCTCACCTATATTGCTCTGTTTCTTTAAAAGGGCAGCATTCAAAGCACCCTTCACCCCAAGAAGCCTTTTATTGCTGTAAGCAGGAACCTAGGAAAAGGAAATGTTAATTTTTTTAAGGCCATCTATGAAGTTTGAAAGCGTTCTTTTAAAGAAAAAGCCCAAATAAAGAAAACTGAATGTCAACAAGGGAAGGGGGAAAAATGTATTTGATGGTATGAATACCCTACAGAAAACAAGCACTCTATTAATTACTTGGTAATATTACCAATCTTCATCTTTAGGGGGAGAAGAAACTTTATAGGAAGAAATCTGCTCTTCAATGTCAATAGCCATTCAAAAAAAGTATCTAAAATTGTGGTAAGGTCATGTTGCTTCAGTTTTAAATACTCCCAGAAAACTTAATTCTTTATAACTTTGTGCTTGAGTCAAAGAAAAAGCTGTACCTTTTAGAGGCTTGGCACAGCAATATAGCTTAGTCTCTTGCCCCCTGAAACAATTGAACCTATGGCAAGAACACCAACACAAGCAGATGCACTGGAAAAAGGGACACTGCTTTGAGAAATAAGATCTAATCCAAGCTTTTCCTTAGTCATGCTAATAGAATCTGGCTCCAAACACTCATTCATCTGACACCTGTGCTTTTGCTAGATCCCAATACCATAGGTATATACTCAGAAGTCAAACTGGCCATATGAAGGTGACTGAACCCTCTTATCTATTTTTTGAAATTGTTTTAAGCAAACTATTATTGCAAAAACCCATATGCTGATGCTATTACAGTTTGGGGTTTTCTGTCAAAAGGCTGCTTTTGTAATGTTGTTGGGGGGGTAAACTTACAATGTCTTAAGTTTTGTATTGAGAACAAAACAGCTACGTAAAGATCTTTACTTGCATGTCTGGTTGTTTATGTCATTGGGCAAAGCATTTTCTCCCTTTGAAGCTTCTTTCTAAATGGAGGAAAAATAATACTTTTGTCCTGTGAGAAGGTACCACGAGGATGAGATAATTATTTAAGGTATTCTCATTCTGATGTGATGGAGGGAATAGAGCAAGAACTACAAATGTAAGCAAACAAGCTACACAGATACATGGCAGATGAATAGTGTGCATGTATACACAGATTCATTCAAATAAATTGCAAACAGCATGTGTAGTCTGAAAAGAAATCTGTAAATTGGACAAAAATGTTTACCCAAGGCTGTAAGCAATCTCAGCCTTGTGTAAACAGAGAGAAGCTCTCTATTTAAAATTAATATATATGCTTAACAGACAAAACCCTAACAAAGCCATCAGGCACAGAAACAAAGGAAGAAGGACTGCAACAATGTAGTCTACAGACACTGATGGCATTAGAAACCCTGACTGCCTATGGGGAAGGAGTGTGTTAATAACAGGTGAAAGCAAATCCTATGCTGGAATGAACAAAAGTCATCAAGGCTCTGAGGCAGGGATGAGGGTACCTTGATTTTGGCTAGGTCTGTGATCAGCTTAATAAGCACTTCAGCTGTAACTTTTTCAGTCATTTATAAATCAGAGGATCTTTTTAGTTTATTTGCTTTTTTTCTGTGCAAATACAGTTTGTGTTTAAATTTTACTGCTACTATTTCACATTATTCAGCAAAACCTACCAGTTAGATATTCCAGTACAGCAGCCATGTACACAGGAGCACCAACACCAATTCTGTACTTCGGGTGGCCTTTCTTAATGTACCGGAGCATTCTTCCAACAGGGAATATGACCCCAGCCTTTGCGGAGCGGGAAGTCTTGGTTGACTTCTTCTTTCCACCCCTGCTGGACATCTTGTCTGTATCAGGTCTGAAATAGCACTCTATATTTTGGAAGAAATAAAGAAAAAAAAGGAACAAAAGATGAAAGGTTAATAATAAGGAATGATGTTATAAGACCACATACTGAATTCCAAGGCAAATCAGCGTTTTAGGATAGACAATGCATTAGTGTGTCTAAAACACACAGACAAATTGCCTTTTTAGAGTATACACAACAAGAACCTAAAATCATTTCCCACAGAATGTTTACGTCCCATTGTAATTTGGCATAATTTTATACAGAAAATATATAAAACAAGTAACTTCCTATAAATCTGCTTTTCTGAAATTCCTAACAGATTAAACCCAGTACTATTAATGGAGCAAGGAGGGATAACCACCAGATTTAAAAGAGAACTGCATTGAAGCAGAGGATTCTTTCTGCAAAGAGACTGACACAATTCCCGATCTCCTCAAAAACCTTTTGATAGGGCACTTGAACAGCTGAGATAGGGCAGTTATGTTCATGCATAATGTAATTACATTCCAAACAAGGAGAAACTGTACCTACTAAAGCTTTCATAAAGTGTATTCACCTTCCTTAAAAAACTCGAATTTCTAGATGTGTAAGAATTGATAAAACAAAGGCATATGGATGACCCTACGTCTCCCCTAAAGTAAATGTTCTATTTTCAGAAAGATCTGAAATTACCCCCTTGAGATTTGAATCTACCAAAACTCAGACATCACCACACTGAAGACCATATTGCTTCAACATTCCCTCCAAGAATCTGATGTTCTATCTGCCACCTTTCCCTAACAGCACAGTGATCCGACTACCCAGCACATATCTGACAACTGTATCTCAGTTTATCTCGCTGAGGGAACCTACTGCTGATACACCTGTCAAACATATTCTGTTCTCTCTTTGATTTCTGCTCAGGCTGTAAATAGGAACTGACAAATCCAAAGAGGTGGAGGGTTCACAGGCTCTCATGGTGTCTTTGAAGGTTTAGGCAAATCACTGGGTTCTGAAATTACCTCAGAGGAAAGGAGACAGTGCCCATCTCCCCATCCCTCCCCTCCCGAATGTCTGAACTCCAGGGAAACCAGCAGAATGATACACACACACCTCTGTGCAGCCCACTTCTTCCCTTGCTGCACAAATCTTACCTAACACACATGTAAATTCACTGATGTGTTTACACACTCCACAATTAAACCCCTTTAATCCTGCTTTCTGATCACACCATTTCTCTGCTTCTCCTATTTTTCGCATGTTTATTCTGAATTATCTCCTTGCCCTTATGAACCTGACTGTACTTCCCACGTGCCTGAATCCACAATGGAGTGACCTCAGAATTAGGCAAAACAGGTTCACCAACCCCACTTCTAGGTTTTGCAATTTCTGTTCTGTGCTGACACATCCTGCAGTCCTTCAAATCTCAATGAGTCAGTAAGATTCAGGCCACGTAACTGCCAAAGACCAGTCAGGATAACTAAAGAAACACGAATATCAGAGGTTTCTTTTCCTTTCCACTACTACATTCCATTCACCAGAATCTACACCTGCACAGCACATTAAGTAAATTAAATGCAATGGTTTACTGTTTGTTAAAGCTAAACAAAATAATCCCATCTTTGTAGCTAAGATGAAAGTCACACAACATTTAGGAAACTCATGTCCAGAAACAGATAGGAATCTTCAGGAAGGGGAAGTCATCAAATGCCTCCTTCTCCTTTGATCTGCTGTGGACTCAGCTCTGTAACAACTATTATTATTTGAAGAAGAGGACAAAAGCCAATTTTCTTGCCTTGAGAAATGGCCCAATTGCAGTTCACCAGTGATTTTAAAAACAATAATTTAATTGCATTTTCTCATCTAGTTAGCTCTTTGTTAGCAGGAAGGCTGGGTGGGGCTTTGACTTGGCTATAGACCTTCCGGCAGAAATTACTTTGATATTTCATAATCCATTTCCATCAACAGTACTAGGAATGTTTAACCTCAAAATGTTAAGATGTTCGTTGAATCAAACACCATGGAAAGGGGCATAACAAATACCTGTGCTGCCCTGCAATATGTTTGGTTTGTAACTGAGAGGTCAATGATGAAAAACATAATTTTTCCAGAGAAAGCCTGCAAGTCTTAAGCAGTAAACTTCTATTAATCATTTTGTGAGTTTATGGGATAGTCAGAATAGTTGGAAGAGAATATGGAAATCCTTACTTCCTAATGTTTTTTTCTTGGAGTGTCATCTTAGCTATCAGCTGCTGTAACATTTGCACCAAAGCATTAGTAAACAATCCATATATAAAATGGTGTCTTTCTTTTCTTTCATAAGCTTATTTTATCACCTCTGCAAATTCTTCAGGTAATTTCTCTATTTTATGCACTTGGTCACACTACTCAGATTAATATTTATGATACCCTGGACCTATCTTAACAATTGCCCTGATCCCATTTTACGGAACATAAAGCTGTAAGTTTATTTCTGAGGAGAAACTTTTCTGAATCTAAAAGGTGCTGGTGAGCAGGACTGCACAAGGAAAGATCCAAGAACTTCTGAAACTTTTAGTATTAAAGGCGGAATGTGTTTCAGACCTTCCCATCTGAAGGATCCCATTCCTCCAGTTAATGAATCACTGGATGTTCAGATTGTTTAGATGTTGGGGGGGGAAGGGAAGAAAACTTCGATTAGATTTAAAGTACCACTTTTACCAACCACATAATTTGGAAGGCGAAAGTGAGAGCCTGGCATGGAAATCTTTTCCAGAGCTTAATCCTGTATTGAGCATCTTTACTTTGCAGAACCTGTTTGTCCTGCCTCTGAGCTGCAGGATGGCCCAACCAACTGTCAAATATCTCTTCCCTATTTCTAGTTCTCCACCGAAAAAGAGAAGGGAAAGAGATTTCACTTGCAAAAGCCACAAGAAAATGGATTGAGGTGAAATGTAAAAGAGCATGGCAACAGATCAAAAACCAAAGAAAGCCGTGTGCCTTACATGTTCTGAAACAGTTTATCTTTGCAACACCAGAAACTCTGGAATGCTGCCAACACTAATGAACCAGAGCTGTTTGCTGAGTCACTGGGAGCCTGCAGATCAGAGAGGCAACCAAAGGCAACCTTATCGCATACACCATAGTTCAGACAAGATTTGAGCAGTATAAAAGAAAGTAAATATATTTTAAAAGAAATCACAGTCAATGGACCAGTACTTTCCTTTCTTTCTTCTGTCCTGCCTTTGCAATGGAATTATTGAGAACTTTAATTATTTTTTTTAAATTGAGACATTGCAAAGTCTCCAAAGATTTCACAATTAAATGATTTTGTTTCAGTGTGAGAGTTCATAGAATTATCACTGTGATATTCAGGGGATATCACTGAGGAGTCAAGTATCTAAGTTCACCTTTGACTTCCAACCAAATTTAACACTATATTCTTCAGTGGCTCTGTCGTGCTTGGACACAGATTGCCCTAGATACAGATTTTAGCACTTGATTCACAGCCTTTTGTAACCCCTGAAAGATTGTGGCAAGATTCACACTGCTTTCTAAGATCTCCAAATGCATAAACAAGATTTGATGGTGTATTTGTTGGGACACAGCAAAGATTCAAGCTACAAGGCTCCTCTGCTGTCACATCTTTGCGAGCCAGAAATACATTTCCTAAGAAACAACCTTAAGGTGGAGGTATGAAATCAGCATAATTAACATTTTTCTCTTTGAAATTGGCTGGAGTAACTCTGGTTGGCCATATTTTCTTGTGTGAAGACAGATACTCTGCTGAACCACACTTTCAAATACCGTCTTCCTCAAATGCACACAGGCATCTGTTTTTCTGAAAGGTTTAACATCACATAATTCCTAAAGTACACCCTGAACATCCTGGTAAAGCGATACCCAAATTCCAAATACCAGCATTTCATTAGTTCAGTCGATTTGACACTGATCAAACAGCAGCAAATAAACCCAGTCTGTTATTAATAGTTTTCAGGTACTGGTTCTTAATGACTAAACAAATTATGATGAATGTTATTGCTGTCAGACAGAGACTGCTCTGACCATGGGCTTACACTGGTGTATTAACTGCACTCAGCAAAGAGATTATTCAATTTACATCTACATCATCATATCAGTAAATGTAGTGGAATACAGGAGATCATTGCTACAACAGGAAAAATACTAAGATGTAGTAATTATTTTTCTTTTATTTCAGTACAAAGACTAAGCTGGAAAGTTCACTTTTGTATCACAAGAGATTAACTGCAATGCTATTTTCTTTCCATTGTTTCAAGAGATTAACAATGTAAGTGCTGCCATTCTCTCTTAAATCTATTTATGTCCTATAATAATAGCCACTCACTGAACTCTTGCTGAAAAGGTGCATTTGAATTTGCTGTGATAATGAACTTGCTTTGTTCTTAGCTAATCAGAAGCTACTCTGGCATATTTATAAAATGGTAGAGAATGGTCTCTAATAATACTTGCCTGGCACAACAATGTCTCCGCCTGGGACTGTGGTTTCTAGGTACTACAGTACTAAAAAGAGAAAAATCACTCGGGTATCATTTGGTCTGATGTGATTTCAAACTTCAGCTCAAGTTCTTTATCAAAGAAGTAACTTTTTGAGGTCTGAAACAGACAGAGGAGTGAAACCTGTTGTAAAACAACTCTTCCAAAACTCCATTAACCTCTCATCTGAAAAGGTAGCACCATACATTTAGTTTCACTTGGAAAACCAAAAGAACTCTCCTCATCTAGGAATACACAATAGGTACACTTTCTGTTGAAGACAATTACAATTCCTATAGCAGTACCATGAAGGATGGGAAAAAGAGGAATAACGTTTTCACAAAATCTGTGTGCTAAACAAAATTCTGTTGCACAATTGTATTCAACTAGCAGAAGTCACTCCCTCCCACAGTGGGTCTGAAACACCAAAACAAATACCCCTTCGTGTGCAAACCTCCACTAAGAACAGTGCTGGGAGTGTGACAAGTGTTTCTGCTGGGCACCCTGCCACCAATAGTCAGGAAAACGTAAATACAATTGTCTTCACTGATCACTGCTAGGAGAATTGGCCTGAAATAACCATTATACATTACAGGTTTCTGTATACTAGATAGAAAGAATAAAAATTTATACAGGGCCCTAAGTCACTGGACCGTTTTTGAATTTAAAGTTCAGAAAAACTGTTTTAGGTAACATTTTGAAAACAACTTTGTCCCTGGACATTTCTGTAAGAAAATAAAAACATAATAAAGAATTCATGTGGATGTTCCAAGGCAAAATCCTGATGCAGAACAAAGTTTAAAATAGATATTATACTGCTGAGGGGAGGGATTTCAAGAACTTGACCCATCAAGGAGGTCATGAATGGTGTGATACTTGCATCACTCCTAGAACAAGGACCATGAGCTGAATCTTGCCCATCCTGTCTTCAGAATGGGTCTGGGTAAGGAACTACAGGTTATGTGTTCTCAGCATCCTTCCCTACCAAGCAAGCAAGCCAGCACAGCAGTTCTTCCACAAGTACTGCATTTTTCTTTTCCAATTTTACCTCTTGAGAAGAAAAAAACCTAATGTGGCCCAAAAGGCCAACATTTCCTCTATCTGGAGGCTCTTTTCTCCTCTTGTGGCATCCGTTCTAGATCCCTGTTCCTTTATCCCTACTTTATAATCCTGCTGGAGTAGGATTTCCTTTTCTGTGGAACAGACAGCAGGCCTTCATCCTAATTAACGAGTAGCACAAAAATGCTTCTCCACTTCTATTGAGGGCCATTCTGCACACCTGAGAGGAAAGGTTCATGACTATTCTTCCAGAGTGTGATTATATCACCTATCTTATAAAAAGAATATATTTTATAAAAACTCATTGCTATGTATTGGCAGAACCAGGCAACTTCTAAGAACAAATTTAGACACACCAGTTTCTTAAGCTTGCAATGGCGGACTTCTCTTTTTGCTCATGCTGACCTATGAAATAAGCAGTGCTTAAGCACTTTACTGACTTCACTGTCATTAAGCTAGGCAAAATTTTAGTCTTGCCACTAGTTTTTAGATCAGTTATAGCTTAATCTACACTGTCAATATTTGCCTTTACTGTCAATCAGAAAGGTATACAGCACATACAGCAAAGCAAAGTTACTCTTTAGTAATCCAGGACTAGATTTCAGAGTGAAAGGTTACGAAACATAATTTTCAAAGCAACTGTAAACCAAGCAACTCTGGGATGTCACTAAGAACACAGGTATTGTTTTTATTAATTGCACTCTTGCTCCTTTGCTCATTTATTTCTTTTGCTCTACAGAATGGGGGAGGCAGTGGATCTGCCAAGTTCTCTACAGACCTGTTGCTAAGTGATAGCCACACACAGTCCTGGGGAAAAAAATGGTGGATCACTTGCATGGTCAAGAGATAAATAACAAGTCTCATCTCATCCAAGCATATTTCAACAAGCCTTCTTCCATCGCTACAAATGAAGCAACTTCAGCTTTACATCACCCTGCTTACACAGGAGCTTGTTCTAATGGCTGGCTTCAGACATCATTTAATGGGCCTTCTACAACTTACTTTTAATGATTACAGAAGAAACAAAAGGACTGCAGGGAGATGCAAGTCACAGGAACAGTTCGTTGCCCTCACTGTCTCCTACACGCACAAAGACGTCAGCCTGGAGCCTCAGTCCCAGCGCTCCTGAGCTGGAGCCGGTGCGGAGCCTCAGGAACCTGCATTCACCTGCGCTCTGCAGCACTCGCAGTCCCCTTGGAGGAACACCCACACCCAGACAGTCCGTATGGGCTGCTCAGATCCTGCAGGCAGACATATTGCAGCCTCAAAAGAAGTGACAGTCCTGAAAGAATAAAGAGCCCCGTTTCCAGACAAACTATTTTTACTACTCTCGGAAGCCTCTGCTTGCGATTTAAAATACGTCATTTGGCTTTTTAAAATTAAGTCGTTCACACGAGGCAGGTAACTTTTACGCCTCGGGCTCTCCATCCCGAAGTGAAACACACGGAAAACACGTCCTGCTGTTTTTTGTCTTGTGCTTTTCACAGTCTCCCTCGATTATCGTCCCCTACTCGACGACCCGCGGTGGGAATGATGAGGACGGAGCCTGTCCGTGCATGGAACAACAGGGACGTGGGGGATCGCGGCTCCGCACCCCCAGCCGCTCCTACACCCGCCGGGCTCCTTGCAGCCCCACACCGTCATTCCATAGCGAATTACACTGAAATACAGCCCCACTGCCACCATTTCGCGGGGCGCGGGTGGATCGCCCGGCTTCACCCGAGGCACAGTAGGAACAGCTGAACCGACTCCCGGTGTCCCCCAGGGAAGGAGACCGGCACCCCTCCTTCCCGCGGCACGCCCGGCCGGCTCCAGGCCCCCCCACAGCCGCCGGGTGTCACC
>JAHLSL010000025.1:9028712-9096406 GCA_025920805.1 Petroica traversi | reverse complement strand
GAATGGAGCATCCTCTTTCTTTTCCCGCAGCCCTCCTGCCTCTCCTCCCGCCCGCACGGGCCTCAGGCGGCAGCTGCCCCGGCCCGGCTGTGGAATACCCGGTCCCTGCGTGGGGCTGGGCTTTGGCACCGGGGCCTCCGCAGCTGCTGCCGGCCGAGCCATTGTGTACAAACGTGTTCGCCCCCAAATTTTCTGGACGGGGAGGTCAAAGCGGGGGGTTCCTGCAGTGTTCCTCCCGAGAATGAAGTTCATTGATGGAAGAGAATGAACAGCTGGATTCAGTGAGGCACAGGCACTTCCTTCCTCGTGCTATACAAAAATGGCTCAGTGCCATTTTACCAAGGCCCCAGATGGAGGCTTTGGAGGTGTTTGTTCCTGAACCACACGGATGTTCTTGAGCCCACCTTGCCGGCTTGGTAGCGCTGGGTTGCTGCTGCCCCCATGCCCTGTGCCAGACCGAGGGTTCAGTCCCTCTCCTCTCCTGCCTCCTCCAGTTGCCTCGCCCACCAGCTGCCAGTGGAAAAGAGGGGCTGCCTCAGCGGATCTTGGCTGCAGGACAGACAAGTCACAACAGACTGTCTCTGTCTTTACAATGATGGGACTAGAGGCAGCTAGAGTTCCGAATGTCCAGAAAGATTCCTGGCTTCCTAATGCTCCCAGACTCTTGTGCCACTTCCATTTGAATGGAGCATCCTATTTCTTCAGTACCCAAAGCAGAATGCCAGCCCATAGCCTCCTCCCCAGTGTCCCTTCCTGTTCTTTCATGAGTAGAACTGTACCCGGTGACAAGTGGCATAATACCTTTACTACTAGATGACAAATAGTTTCTCTCCAGGTCTTCTCATCAAACACTCTGAGCTCCAGCTCTCCTTATTTTGCTGAGTATCAGCATATTATCACAGAGTGTTTGTCATACAAAACAGAAGCAGAGATGAAGAAGGGGGTTTAAAAGAAAAAGAAAAAGCAGGGGAGTGGGGACAGCCTGTATAAAACGTGTGGCTGGTCTGAGAGATAACCCTTCAAAAAGTTTCAGGCATTATAATTGTAGTGCTCTCATCTATCTAAATAGCCACACCTGGTCTGGTTTTTAATACAGCTAAACTCAATGTTACCCGAGACATCTCTCATTTCTTCTCAGTGCACCACAGGGTCAAATGCAGCCTAGTCCTCACTGCACTCCCTGAGTGCTAATTGTACCCTGCAGTGGGGCAGTTTTGCCTAACAAAGGCTCCCTTCTGGGCGAGTACCCTGTAGTTCCTGATTGCCCTTAACCCAAGGATATGGATACAGTCCTTACTAGACCATCTGCCATGGCTCTTACAAAGCTGAGGACACACTGCTTTCCTTGTGTTCCTATCCATACACATCATCTTCCCTCCTCCCCCTCCTCTTCACCCCACTCCCTTTTTCCCTGCTGGTAGTGCTGCCCACTCAGTAATCTTCTTCATATGCTATGCAGAGCACCCAACAGAGCGGGTCTTCCAGTGCTTGGCTCTTCACACTGTTTTCCTGCCACCATCACAAGCTTTATTTAAATAAAAAAATCCAACAAAACAAAACCAGACCCATACCACAAAACCAACTCTCCTCTGAATAGCTCTGTTGATATGAGCTGCAAAGGCCCATGTGAAATTCACAAACCTACAACATTGATGGGATTGACAGAAGTCTGCAAGGGGTGGGGAGCTGTGGATGTGGGGACCAGTAGGCCTGTGGACCTTATGAGTCCTAGGGCTGTGTCATCCTCCCAGCCATGGTGACCCCAGGCTCTCCCCCCAAGACACCCCAGGGCCTGTTTTACATTTATGTTAATCTCTGTACCCCAGTTGGCCTGTTGGCGTCCCTGCCCCTTCTTACCATAGAGAGCTGTGTTCTGGAAGGTTCCTTTGTATTCAATGCCCAGTTGGTCCGTTCCATTTATTCCCATCTGTGTTGCCCTGTTGGTTTCCCAGCCCATCCATCCCAGTTGTACAACCCCCTTGCCTTTTCCTCATTGGTTGGTGTAAACTTTGCCTCCCCTGTATTTAAGGTGTGTCCCCCCCCTTTATTCTCCATCTTCTGTCCCTGGGCCCTTCAGGTGCCAGAGTAAACTCTGTCTCCTGGAACCCATTCAGAAGATCCCTCCTGCTGCTGTCTGTGTGTGCTTTCCCTGTTGTGTGCATGCTCTGAGTTGGTGCCAGTGTGTGGTTTTATCTCTGGATATTGCTGCTGCCCCAACCAGCCGGGCTGTCCACCCAAGAGGTCAGTGACAGTGGGTTGTAAACTAGGTGGTCTTCAAGGTCCCTTACAACCCAAAGGTCACTTTCTGTGCTCTTCTACTATCATTGTTCATGTTATGTGGTTTGAAAGGGAGTCTATGGATTGTATACTTTTGAAGAAAGCCTTCAAAACACAATTGGTGAGAATTTCAGGAGCGGGAGCTGCCTGAGTTTGCAGAGAGCCTGAACAGTGGAATGGGATGCTAGCATGAAAACTGCTGCTGCTGATTTGTAATGTTGGTATTAACTGGCTCCCCTCCCACCAAAACACAGATTTATCATACTGAACATTTGCTGGGTCTACAAAGAGTGCCCATTTTGAAAGCACACAATGTGTCATGACTGTCTAGAAGTTGCTACAAAAGCCTGTGAAACCACCATATATGAACTACCTCACTAAAACAAGCCTTGACTTAGATTTTGTTCTCTTTGGCAGTTGTGATGTATTTATTTATATAGAGAATGATAAAAGCACCTTTCCAGGGTTTCACTATCTATTTCTAATATAAACAGTTCATATTCTTATTTACTCTTATTTATTTTGACATTCTGATTCAATAATCAATTCTAGCAACGTCAAGGGACTATTTGCAGAAGAAAATTCGGAGTGATTGAGAATACAAACACTTAAGTTATTTATGCAGCAAAGGTGGTGGAGAAGGAAATATCACCTGGGAGGGGTCAGAGCAGTGTGGGAAGGGCTGTGGCTGGGGGTAATTCTCTTAAACTTGGATAAACATTTTCACTTTGGGATAGCTATCCTAATTCTAAATGCGTCTCCACTTTTGTTACTGGTATTTGTTGTTGTATGTTTATTGGCTACTATATTACATGAGAATGCATGTCCTAGGTTACTGCAGGTTGCTGAAATATTGCTTCAGGATGCGTGCTTAACTAGCAGATCCTGCTGTTTTCCTTCAACCTTCATATGGTCAAAAGAAAGAACAGATTCCTCAGACATGACCTATTTCTCTGAAGGGGTTATCTGAACCTCCTTTGGCTGCTCAGTCTTCTCTCTCTTTGCAGCCATATGACTAATCCGTGCTTCTTAACTTCAGGTTACAGTGACACAGATAAATATACCTGTACTGTGCGTCATGCTAGTGACATTCTGGCCTTCACCATCAGAGGGGCACAGTGACCTTGTACCAAGTCCACTCAGTGCTCATCATGCTCTGAATGCGACCCACAGACCTAATGTCCCAGGGGAGTATTAGCTGTGGCTTCCCCAGGGCTGACCCTGCCTTCCAGCTGATTGCTGTAATCCACCGGTGTTGTTACTATCCTGAGGAATGACGCACTACAGGACTTGAAAGTGTGTGGGCCAGGCCTTTGCTTTCACTTCACTCTATTTTCCAGCCACTCTGAAGATACTCAGCTTCCCTATTCAAAATTAGCCCACGAAGATCATGAAGTTCGGCAACCAGTATTGCCCACAGACTGGTGCTGGAAGCATAGTGTGTTTGATACCTGTTTGGTTCAGGGTCAGAGCTATTGATTTTAATGACCCCTTTTTATCTCTCTTATCTAGACTACCAGAAAATTGCAGTGTGGTTTCAGCACAGTTCAAAACCTAACAGCTGACTGTCGAACTGAGCTACTGTTTTACACTCAGCCTTTCTTTATCTGCCACAGGTGAACAGGATTAATTCAATTTTCAAATAGTCAATCTTTGCTTTGACATCCAAGTCATGACAATTGGGATATCCTCCCTCTTCAGAACATTTCCTCCTGCCTCGACATTGTCAAGGCACTGGTGACTGTTAATTGCCAGGCATGTTGTTCTGTAGCAGAAGTGCTGACTGATGCTGATATGTTATGGTGAGATTAATACTTCCAGGGCACAAAAAGTGAGTGTCTGGAATTTCTTTCCCAGGCTGGTAGACAGAGATAAGTTAGTACCAATAATTTACTTTGTTCCAAATCTTTCTAGGCAGGTGACCTCTTACTGTTTTCCCCAAGATGATATTTGTGCAACTTTTTCAAACATGTGTGCCATTTATTGTTGCTTTCTTCTAGAAAAATGTCAGTTATGGAAATTTTTTATCAGTGTTTATACCCACTGTCAGAAAATGTTTAATTGCTTTCAAAATACTTTAAATAAAATGTCACTTTTTAAAATAAGAAGGCAAACGCCCAAATTTTTTAACTGGTAAATGACAGCCACTAGGATAACTGCACCTTTTAAACCCAGGTTGTGAAGTAATTAATACAGTTAATGGATGCTGGGACAAAAAAGCCAAAGTTCATAAAATCATTATTAATCTGTAGATTAGGGATAATGTTATCCTACAATATAATGCATTTCAAAACCTGCTTCTTCTAAATAGAATCTAAGTGCTTTTTGATTTATGGCTGAACAGCAGTATGACACAGTGACATCAGGAAACATCAATGCCTCTTTTCCAGCAGTATGGAGGAAGTGTGCTTTAAAACAAACAAGCCTGATGCACCCTGGAGCACCTTGGAACAGGCACACTTGTCTGTCCCTCCTGTGGTCACAGCTGATCCCAACATAACCAGACTCCCAGGCTGTCCTTTAAGCAAATCAGTTCATTCCTTTCTGGTATTCAAAAGAGCTTCTTGCATTGCTGCATTTTTAATGTCAAGTGGCAGGGGAAAGTTCTGCATTATTGTGCGAAGAAAATATTAAATCAAAGAGCTATGATTTATATTATTAAGTCAAAGAATTCAAAATTACTTCACATGATGATCAGCTCAATGGTTCCTGGTAGGCTGGTGTAAAGCTTGCAGATAGTAATGAAGTAATAACTTGCATTTCTTATATTTAGTTGTTAGGTCCCGTTGCTCCACTACATTAATTTTCCATGTAAGCAATAGCTGTACTTGCCAGAGGGATTTCACATAATTGCAGATGGTAGGAGACATAGTTGGTAATTGCAGAAATGCAGAGGGACATGTCCAGTAGATGATCTTCTATTAAGATGTGGCCATTGCTATGGAATGCTTTCCTAGCTGCTGTTCTGCATGGGATTGCTATGATGCATCATTTCATGTAAGAGGTTATTTTTAAAGCAGATCCACTTCTTTGCCTGCAAAAGCAAAATCAGATCACCTCTCTGAGGAATATTAATTTTAAAAGCTCCTGTGCTGGACAGCAGACATATAGAATATGGTTCATGAAGGAGGCAAGAGAATTAGAGTCCAATATAATACCAGTCAGCAATGAAATCAGGCGCTTTCACATTCATCTCATGAAACAAACCCTACTCCTTAAATTAAACAAAACTTCTCTTGTAGATGCAAAGATCACTGGCTGTCATAGCAAACTATAGGTTACCAGGGCTTTATAAATTCATTATATCAGAGACAGCTGATCATTCCCGCTGTTTATTTTGAAGTATATTCTCTGTGTGGAGGTACAGAATGAGGAAATGATGGTGCCAGGTATTTGTGATGGACACAGAAGTATGTTCATGTCAAAAGCACCAAGTGATGTGGTCAGCCTGGCTTTTACTGAAGGATCCAAAGAGCTCTGGGAATGCAGTAGTTGTTCAATTGCTTTGTAAGAACAGTTTCCATCTCTGTCCCTCTTTAGATATCACAGAATCACAGAATGGTTTGGGTTGGAAGGAACCTGAAAGCTCATCTTGTTCCAACCCCCTGTCATGGTCAGGGACACCTTTCACTGGGACCAAGTTGCTCAAAATCCTGTCCAGCCTGGATGAACACTTCCATGGATGGGGCAGTCCCAGCTTCTCTGGGCAACCTGTGCCATGGCCTCACCACCCTAATAGGGAAAAAATTCATCCTAACATCCAATCTTAGTCTCCCCTCTTTTGGTTTAAAATCATTCTCCCTTGTCCTATCACTAGGACCTCTGCCCTTGTAATAAATTTCTATCCATTTTTTATAAGCTCCCTTTAAGTACTGAGAGTCCACAGTGTGGTCTCCCTGGAGTCTTCTCCTCTCCAGGTTTAACAGCCCCAGTTCTCTCAGCCTGTCTCTGTAGCAGAGATGCTCCAGCGCTCTGAGCATCTTCATGGGCTCCTTTGGACAGGTTAAGAAAACAGTCAGAAATTATAAATTCAGTAATGCTGACTCAAAAAAGCCATGTGGCAGGACAGTGGAAAAATTTAATTCAGTAATAGACATGACTGACAAGTTCTGGTGAAGGCTTAGCTCATCTTAAAAGTCTATGTATTGGGAAGTGTCTGTGCTATGACTGGAGCACATGAAGTTTTTCCGATGACATGGACAGAAAAGCTTTAAAATAAGGAAGAAACAAAGCAACATCTCCCTCTATGGGAATCACCTGTACTGCAGCCCCAGCTGAAATCTCCAGCAGTGCTGCCTTACCTGTCTGGCCAAGCCTCCACTGCTCCTGCTAATTCCAGACAGGCTGGATGGGGAGCAGATGCTGAGGGTATAAACCATAACTAATTATTTCTAACTAAAGTCTTGGTTTCTTGACAGCTACTCAGAACTTGTACTTTTAAAGAGTTTACACATGTTAATGAGAAAACCTATGATTATTTCTGGGTTTTTCTAATATTTTCTTTCTTTTCCT
Organism: Petroica traversi; assembly: GCA_025920805.1. Taxonomy (NCBI): domain Eukaryota; kingdom Metazoa; phylum Chordata; class Aves; order Passeriformes; family Petroicidae; genus Petroica; species Petroica traversi. Next base: position 9,089,617 of record JAHLSL010000025.1, on the reverse strand, counting down.
TAGCAGGCTTTGCATTTAGTTGTCCTCACATGTGCTACTTTTCAGGGGGTAAGCAGCATCAAGCTAACAGGGTGTTACCAGCTGAACAGGTCCAGCCTACTGTCATGTTTAGATTCTGTCACTAGGCACAATAAGAATAAGCAAGTGCATGTAACATATATATTCTTTTGTGTGTGCGTGTGTGTTTGCATAAAACCCTACAATTCATGTCAGGATATGCTATTCTTTTCTACTTACTTCTTGCTAATTCATCTGATGATATTTTTGTCCATAAAAATGGCTTATGGAAAGCCCTGGGGTGAATAGCAGTCAGAAATGGGCCAGGGTATTTGTTTGGAAGTGCTTAGAGGGTCATTCTGAAGCTTGTGGATTAACCAGGCAAGCAGAATTAGTCTCAGGTGTCAGTTGACCTGCCCCACAAACGGAATTACAGAAAGTAAAGCATTCTCTGGGTGATCGTTGTGATGAATAATTTCCAAAGAATTCATGCAATATAAATACAGTCACATAAACTGTTTATTGGATAATAAATTATTATGAAATATGAATATGACACAAAATCAATATCTTTTTATGCATTGTTTTGAAAAGAGAATAGTCAGTGTTTGATGACTTCCTGATTGTAATGATTATTGTCAATAACCCTCATAAATTAGAAATATGCCTCTCAAATTAATTTTTTATTTCCCTGTATGCCATGCACTGAATTTTCAGAGATTTCTGTCTCATAAATATCATAACATTTTTCTCAAGTCTAGCTAGTTTTAAGAAAATAGAAGATATATAGTTTTATGCTGAATTACCCTTATCACATAGAGAAAAATTTACTAATGCCCAACATTTTTCCTGAGTGTACCTCATGTTCTTAAACTGCTCTACAGACTGTTTTTCCACTGAATTTGCTTTGTAAGTAGAAAAGGAAAACAAAGTCCTAATTTTCTTTCAATGTATAGTTTTGTAAAAATACAGGCATGTAGGAGTCCTGATGGAATTAAATGTGAGCTCTGCATCAATCCCTCACTGTCACATGTGTGCATTGTGTTTTCTGTGTGTATGTATGTACAGTTCTACAGTTACTTGAAATGTATTTCTGGAAACTGGATATGTGAAACAAAACAAAATCTAGTCACTCAAACCCCTATTTCAAGCCTTCTTCATGAAATATATTCCCCCCTTTTTTTTTTTTTTTGTTGCTTCTCCTTAGACCAGAGTATTTCAGGGTGGTTCTTGCCAAAATGTTCAAATGTGATCAGTGATTTTGCAAATCAGATCTTTTAGACATGTTTCTATTAAACAGAGCTATAGAGATCATTAATCACTTTAGAAAGTCTTATCTGGTATTGTTCTTAATGGGATGTATCATAGATCTTTCTTAAGCCCCTCAGCACTGAAAGGGGAGCATCCTTAAGCCCCTTTTACCGTTTGTATGTGCAGACATGATGCCATTAAGGAGCTCAGCCAGCAGGTGGAGTTTAAATTGCATTCAAACAGCAATTTTCGACTTTGATTAAGGTTTGTCTGAAACTGTACTACTGGAAATGCCTCTTATGGACACTTCTGGAAGAGTGTTGGGTTGGTAAAGTTTTGTTGCCTGTCAGACTGTTTATACATAGACCACATTACTGCTGCAAAGGTGGCATGAGCAGTTTATTAACATGCTTGCCTCGACTTTGGAGTAATGTGGAGGAGTGCTAAATAATTGTCATTATGTGTAAATTAAAAAAAAAATAGGTCGTTTGTCATTTTTATGTATACCTGAACAGACATGAGGGGAGAAGGAGCACTCAGATGAACTGAATTCCCAATTTGAACTGTTTTATTTTTTTGCCTTAATGGCAAAAAAATAGGATTAGGGTAAGATCAGTATAGGATTTGATGGCAGTGCTTCCCTAGAAGCTGCATTAAACACTGAAAGAGACATAAGGGTCAACAAGTATCTGACAAAAATCATAACACTGCATTGCTAGCAATGGGAGGTGGATGAGAGCAAGTTTTGTTGCATCTGTTTCTGAGCTGTATTATGAACCTAGTGCTGAAAAATAGCTTAAGCAAGAGAGGCTGGAGCTGGCCAACCCCTCTGAACAGGATATGGCTGTGGCTGGCATCTGCCTGGGAATGGAGCCAGGCTCCAAGGCTTATACCTCAATCGCAGAGATGAACTGTAGGGTCTGGCATCGCTTTGTCTTGCATTGTGAATTCTGCTTTGAGGTTAAAGACAGGAACTCCTTAGTAAATGCTGCTATGAGAACCTATCCAGGAATCAGTGTAAGAGATGTGTAAGACACTGAAGAAAAACAATGACGGGATTTGCTTTGCTTGATAGAGTTGTAAGCAGTAGTGTCATCCAGGGAAGACTTTATGCCACAATTTTTAGGGAAAAAAAAATTGTTATACTGGGCTGTGGTGATTTGAAGGTGAAATTTTGCATCCTTTTGGCCAGGTTTTGGTTTTCAGAACATCACATAAATGGAGTCTATAAAATCGAGAGTCCTACTGGACACAAATCAGGCAAGAACACACAAAGAGGAAAGGGAAAGCAAACCAGATGGGCAGATGAGGGCCTGCCAGGTTACCTTGACTTCCTCTGAGCTATGCAGGAGAAGAAAGGGATTTGGCAGCCATTGAAAGCACATGATGACACAGCTCAATTGCTGCAGAGACAATACAAATTACAGGCAAAACACTGAAGCAAATGATACAGACTGAAATTTCAGTTGTAGAGGCTACAGAAAAACTACTGCTTTCATCAAACTAGGTCTGTCCTGAACTAGTGACACTAAACCTGTGACAAAGGACTCAAAGGAGAGGTGCAAAGCACCACAAACATCATGGTCAAAGCAGATGACGCAGGCTGGAAAAAACTTCTAGAAAATGTCCAGACATTTGGAAGCATTGAAATGTTTTCCAGATCCTTGCATCTGAAAATGTGCTTGTATTTTCAAATCAGTCAGCAGAATGCTTTAGGAGAGAGAAGGGAATAACAGAAGCTATAAAACGAGCATCTCAGCACCCATAAGGGATGCAGCACTTGGGAGCAGATGGACAAACTGTACTAGACCAAAGTAACATTAAATAAAGCCAGAGCCAAATTTACTACCAAATACCCTCAGTTCAGTGAATATATTTCACCTGGCAAAAAGAAGAATTTTCTCCATACTAAGTGCCAAAAAAAGGAAAGTTGGCAACCAATGCTGGAGAAGGAGAGCGGCTGTGGCCATGGAGGCTGCCATAAATAATGCTGGGAAGCCTTCCAGGGGGCAGGTCATCTCTGCCTGGGTGGGCTCAGACAGACAGCCCCAGCTTATCCTGCAGTCTCGCTAACTGCAAAAATTAACAGCGTTTTGCTTGCCACCTGAGAAAACCTCAGCAATCCAAAGGCCTGGATGATGTGCTTTCTGCCATAGCAGAAGGCTGACTCTGCTGATCTAAGGATCTGCTCCAGAGCTGGGTCTAGTGTTTCAGTTTCACATCATCACCCTCTCATGGCTCACCAGGAGGCAATGCTGAATCAGCAGTTCACTCCACAATGACTTTTTAAAGAAAGCCACAAAAAGCAAAGAAAATATATGGCATTCCACTCTTGAAAGGATACACTATAAACAAGCTTTCCAGCCTCCTGGTGCAATGCTTCATGCCTGATGTCAGCATACTTGTGTATTTTGGTGCTTACAGTCCCAACATCATTATATCTGCCACAATGGAAGGGAGTTGCAGACATAAGGGAAGAAAAATATGCAAAGGTTGAAGACTGAGGTACTGGCAACCTTTAAACCTCCCTAAACTGTAAGTGGAAAATTCTGGCAAGATCAGGCTATTTCTTTTTTTAATTAAATAAATTCTTCTCATATTTCTGTTGGACTCGATGATCTTAATGGTCTTTTCCAATCTAAACCATTCTATGATTCTATATTATTTTTCTTTCTTCAGTTTTTAAACAAAATCTAGCTGCTAGTGCATGGGGTATGAGGTCAATGGAATGCACCTGAAATCAGATGGGATTTGTGGATTCCACAAGTAATATGCAGCTTGGATTCCCACATATTAACTGCAGTATTTCCAGCACAATGATTTTTATTTTAGACATCAAAAGAAATGAACAAGCATTAAAAAAAAAAAAACAAAAAAAAAACAAGAGAGAAGAAAGAAAGTATTCAAAGTCAAGGACGGTGAATTGCTGTACAAGATAAAAGAGGTGATGGTGAGGTAACACATGATTTTAGGTTTTGAGTTGCATCTGAACCTCAGTCAATCAATTCTGCAATGAACTCCAGTTTTACTTGGATTTGCTGTGTATTCTGTGTGATCTTGTCCTTTACTGCCAACACACAGCTGCTGGGAGAAAAATTGCTGTTAGAGTATTACAAAACAAACTCCATTGTAATGTCTTTCAATGAGGGTCAAACAAAGTTTGGTAATTTTACATTTGCCAAGGTTGAAGATTGTTTGGACAGTCACCTCGAGACTGTCACAGAGACTGCTAAAGGAGGCAAGTGTTGTTTTATATATGTGCCAAAAAAAATGGCAAATTGCAAGCCTCCACTTCATTAGTCAGTAAATTACAACAGATGGTTTTAAAATTACTTCATCAGCAGCGAAGCTTTGTTTTCTGCCATTACCTCAATTCAAAGACAAAACAGACAGTGGGGTTTTATTATTATCACATCTTTGCCGACTTCTAGCAGTCAGAGGGAATAAGTAGGGAGAAATCTAAGGTGGGGAAACGGTCGTGGAAGAGGATTATAGGAGATCATCACTTTGGTTTCCAGGAAACTCACTATTTTTTGTTAAAGGACCATTGTTTCTGTGCAGGAGCTCCTGCTCTTGTATCATGTAGCTTTAAGCATTCAGGATACCTATGGTAGCTCATTACCAAAGTCTGTTACTTTCTGTAGATTCCTCTCCTCAGGGTGAAATGTCCCCCTTCTGCTGCAGAGAGCAGCGTGGTTCCTGTGGCTGTGCCATGCTGTGTGCAGCTCCCCTGCAGATGGCTGTGCTGGAGGTTGCTGTGATACACACTCAGCTCTGCTTTGACACACTCTTTAAATCTGGGAAACAATTCCATGGCTGTGAAAGCAGTTGTTCAGAAGGCAAAGGGCACCCCCAGTTTTGCTCTCTGACTGGGGTAATTACTGAGTTAAAATGAGGAGGTATGATCAGTTTGCAGTGTGTAAGAATTGCCATTAACTGTTTCAAGGAGGGGATTCTAGCATGGGAAGCAAACATGTAGAACACTGAAGGTGTAATAAGCAGGTCTGAGCTGTTGAGGCTGCAAGAGGGTTCATCAGAAAAGAGTTTGGTAATTTTTATCGAATAAAGGCCTCTGTCAGATACACATCCTGAAGATGTGTATCTCTCATTAGGCAATACTTGCGGAGTATCACATGGGGTATTCATTATTTTGCCTTACAATGCTATTTGTCAGTGCTCTGGATTGTGTAAAACATGCTGAAGCAGCATATTCTCCCTGGCTTCTGGACTCCATTATCTAGACAGTATTAGCTGGGCTAAATCTATTTCTCGAGAAGGAATACAGGAGACACGGAACTATATTAAAACATCTAAATGTACAACCCCAATATTTGTATTTTGGTTATCAGAGAAGCTTTCAGCTATAAAAGAAGAATTAATGTAATTAAACAAAAATTTGGTGTTAAGATAATAAAGGAACTTGCAGGGAATGTAGCAGAATGTGAAGAAAACCTCTGCACAGGGGAGTGATGTTGTGTGATTGTGTCTAGGACTTAGTCTGTACTTTCAAGAAGAAATAAATCCTGAATGTAGCTACAGAGCTGCCAGGGAAATTGAAATGAAGGTATTCTGGAACAGTTTCCACAGGGTCTGCCAATAAATAGTAAGAGGACTAGAGAAATTATGAATATGTCCAATATTTTACTGCAAGTTTAAGGGTGCAGGACGGGGAAAGTGACATGACAGAAGGTCATGTCCTATGCACAGCCAGCATGCCAGGAGGTCCCTTGTTTAATCAAGAGCTTAAAATACTTGAGACCCACTCAGCTCTTTCTTGTTTTCAATCCAAAAAGGATTCATTGCAGGAGGTTTCAAGTTTCATCCATTTCATGGTTTGGTTTATGCCCATATTATTAGGAGTATGAACTGATGCTGTCCACATCCAGCTGGTGAGTAACAGAGGTGGGATTTTTTATTTTTGGGAAGTATCAGCCTTTCCTCATGAGCCAACACAATTCCAGCCTGTTTTCATCAAAGAGGTTTGGATAGGGGACAGAGCTGGTGCCAGAGACACTTGTTATGGTTTCAGGCAGCTGACAGTAGGATAATGAATGGGCAGCAAAGATTCTTAGATAGATGTCAGGAGAATACAGGGACAGACTGGTTTGTTAAAGAAACTGAACTAGTCCAAGTCTTGTCTTCATACTTTCACAAGCACTGACTCTCAGAATCAGAGTCTTTCTCTAATGGCAGGAGGGAAACCAGACTGCATTTTCTTACTGAGTATGAATCTGGGAAGACATGCTGCAGTTCCACCTTTCTGGAAGCAATGGTTTCAAGACACAGCCTTTTTAATCCCTGTGGCTTGAAAGCCCTGTCACACAACGTTGGGTTTTTCCAGTTTGAACTCAGGAAGACTAAAATAAACCAAAATACGTCAGACCAAATTTGTCCCTCCAAAGAGACAATTAAAAAATGTGAACCCAAAACATGCCAAGATTTACATTAAATATTGTAAACAAGAGAGAGGCAAACCGGAACAATATGAAAGTTCTACATATCTCTAAATGGATGCTAACAAATCTTAGTGACTGGCCAGATGTGCTGTCTGAGAGGTAGATCTCCTCAGCGGGACTCCGAGTTCTGAACTCATCAAAGTCTAAAGCTCTAGGACAAATGGCAATGAAAACAACGTACTTTGGTGTAGTTTCATTTTCAGGCTGACAGCAAAGAGAATGTACAGTAAAGAGTAAAGAAGTTTTAAATTGTCTTTGATTAAACTGGCTTCAAAAATATAAATAAGCAATTATACTAATTGGAAATATATGGTACTGAGTTGTCCATTTGGGGTAAACTGGCACAGTTCCACGCAAATGACAGTTCTGCACCCTTTGACACCAGGAGACAATGTGCCCACAGTATTTAACCCCAGTGGCATTTTTGCAGATTGCAAAGCAGCCCTGTTAAGAAGTCTAACCTGTTTCCAAATTGTCCCCCCATTGTCCTTTCCCAGATGTGACTCCTAACGCCACATGTTGGGTTCCTGCTCAGCCCTGCTGGTGAAGCCTGGCTGTAATGTGAGGCACCAGCAGTGCTGTAGATTCCCTAGTAGGCATTGCTTCTGTGAGAAGAAAATTACAGCTCTGACTTTTATTATCACCTTACCACCACCTCTTTTTCTATGATTCATATTGCTTTAAGAGGTTAGTTTTCTTTACCATTTAACCTTTCTCAATATTGCTGCCTGAACCAAATTTATGTCTTGGATAAAGCTATGTCCTCCTTTTATTGAATCCAGGTACCTTTCATAATGAAACTAGGGTCATGTAATCTTTGATTGTGGTACTTTAAATTTTTTATTGAAAGTGTATATTATGTATTTTTATGACATTAATTAAATGTCGCAAAATAAATGACAGCATAAAAATTAATTAATGTCTCTGTTTGGCTCATTATCTCTTTGGATTTGACTTGTATTCAGAGCTGAAAATTCGTCTGATCCATATAGATTTAGACATTTCAGAGCACTGCCTCATGGCAGAATTTAGGACTGAAGAGAGAGGGCTCATTTCATGAGTATGGTACTGTATTTTTTTTATTTGCTTGCAAGTTCCTTGGGTAAATTGCTTTCTTGTCTATTCCACCTTCATCACGGGAGAATATCTGAGTGCCTTCCAGCCAAGCATTATGTGATCCAGCTAACATCTGCCATGCTCATTCTCTCTTTCATCCTTACCCCAACGTGTGCATGTTTGGTTGTTGGGTTCAGATCTATGTGCTGCCATGTGTCAGTGTTACAGAAAGTCATATGTGCATCAAACAGTCTTCTAAATAACTTGCATATTGGTCCTCTGGTTTATAGTCCGAGATTCCAAAAACTGAACTGGAGGTATGAAGCTATTATAATCTTGCAAGACAGAAATAATTATAAAATCCATCAGGATTTCATTATCTTCATGTATATTTTTATGTTTTTCAAGCATCTTGGAGATCTTTAACCATGAATTAGAGTGTTTGTACAAGAAGCTGTACAGTCTGTATTTTCAAATAATTTCCAATCTAATTATAAAATAACAGAACTTGTCTTTTGATACATTAAACCACCTTAATATAGAAAAAGGATGTGGGTGCCTATTAAATCCCATAGAGAATTTCTAAATGTCAGCAGAACTAGATTTCTATTAAGTCTTGCAAGCAATTCCTATATAGAAATCATTATTATTAATAATGATAATATTGGTTTTATTATTTTTCTAAATAATAATGTGCTGTACAAACACAGAACTATGCCCAAAAAGTGTTTAAAAACTCTTTCTTGGTGCACAGCAGGGAATTCAGGTGCTGCTCAGATTCTGATTCAAAAACCTGTCTTAGGGCTTCATGAAAGAAACCATCTGATGAGGTATTTCAGGAGAATATGGAAGCACTTTAAAGACAAGTCCAGTGTTAGAGGACGATTGACATTTATTGACTTCCTGCACCATCTAGTGGGGATTAAAATTAATTGCTCTCATTTTATGAAGACTAAACTGTTCAGGATGCCCGTGGTTTCCTCGCCCAGGCACTGAGGAAAGCCCTGGAGGAGTCAATTCTCCCCATCCTTTGTACAATGGGACCAGCTTCATCGGATCATCAGTGCTACCCAAGACAGTGAACTGTCTCATCCAGTGACATACAGGGATGAATCCACCTGAATTAAGGCCAAGAGGACCACCTGGAAGAGCAGACCTCAAAGAGCATTACTGGTATGCCATTGAGCTGGGGGCATAAGCAGGACTGTGGCACCAGGCACATCTCCTGGGCATGGGACGCAGAGAGAATACCTGCACGCAGCTCTGACGGGCTCACATTGTGGTCAGGGTGTTGAGGTGAATTTATAGAGATTTGAGTGTGGTTTCTCCCTCTCTCTCATGACCTGCTTGGAATTAAGCTCTGAGTGACCTGGACTTAGGAGAAACACTTTTCATCACACATTAAATTTTAAAATTCCCCCACAAACCACAGAGGAGCCACAATCTGATCCTACACATGGAAGTAAAATTCATTGCTGTAACCTTAATATAAGGCATTCCCTTGAACAGAATTGGCCTAATTATCAATGAACAGGATGACATCAGGTGATTAAACTCCTAATTTTCTGTAGAGGAAACAGGAGCAGCTTTTTCTGTTGCGGGGTAACACAGACATGCTTTGAAATTTGGTGGAAGTAGTGAGTGATAAACATTTTTAAATAGACATGATATCCTGACAGAGGCAATCCTGACTGCTACAAACAGCCAAGAGGCTGGAAAATCCCACCTACATAATATATTTGATGAATTAAAAAATTGCTCAGGCTAACTCCAAGGGAGGAATGTTGTGGTGACTGAATCCACTCTCCCCTCACCGAACCCCGTCCCATTGCTCCCCTTTCCCTCAGGATCCCATTGGCTCCTGACCCTCTCTCCCCGCCCCTTCCCCTCTCCCATTGGCTTCTGGTTATGTCAATCAACCCTGCCTCCACCTCCTATTGGTCAGTGCTGCTCTGCCCGCCCCTCAGCTCCTCAGGACAAACCCCCCAGGACTCCTCTGCCTGTGGCCTTTTGGTTGTGCTCCCTTGGAGAAAATGAATGTGTTGGAATTGCAGCCAGATGGGCCCTCCCGCCTCTTTGTCTCCAGGGGCGCTCAGAGTGTGTCAGTGGCTGCCTGAGTCCATCTGCAGGGGTAGCCCGTGTTTGTGTAGGTGCTGCATGAGGCACCGCCTGAGCGGCTCCATGAGGGACACTGCAGGATCACGCGTGGCACTGGGCCACCAGACCATGGCACGCCGCGTCAGAATATAAAGAAAAGCTTGAAGAAGCAGAGAAAGATCTCCTCCCCTGAGAAACGGGTCTAATTGTTTCCATATGCTGTGTTTGTTATTCCCAGTGCAGTCCTTACTCAGTCCACCGTTACCCTTCCCTTCTCAGTGACTGACTGCTGCACATGGTCGTCCGTGTGTGTGTGTGTGATAACATCAGGAAAGAAAACACTCTCTGCTGGAAACTGGTGCACCAGAGGCTGAAATTTGCCTGTGGGAAGTGTTATTTACTGCAGAATCTCTTTCCTTCCAGACCAGGGCTTATATTGACCTTATTTCTTGAGAAATAGGGATCAAGTGGATTTGAAATGCTGCCTGTGTAGCTTGAAAATCTTCCTTTAGCTTCACTTCAACAGGGTCTCAAGGAGTTAATTGATCCATAAGAGGCTGGGCTCTACAAACACATCTGCTCATCTTCCTCCTCCTTGAGATGGTCCCAGCAGTTCCTATGAGATGTAATGGTTACGTGGACTCTGGGAGCATTTCCTGGCTGATCAGCTTTTTAGTATGACAGAAAACAGAAAGGATAAAGACCTGAATGTAGTGTCAGCTTTGTTTTCTCCTTGTGAGTGCAGGAGTCCTGTTCGTCAACATGAATTTCACACTGGCAGAACATCATTCAGTTGTTGCCGTAACATCCCATTCAGCATCCTAGTTTGCAATGGTAGAATTTCATTGAGCTTAGTTGCGGGTGTTTTTTTTCGGGGGTTTTTTTGGTTGTTTTTTGGTGTTTTGTTTTTTGTTTTTTGTTTTTTGTTTTTTTTTTTTTTTTGCTTGATACTGGCTATCACTGACACCAACTTTGCTGCTTTGTCTGAGAGTTTGGAAAGATATGTTGCCTTGCACTGATCTTGATGGGAGGGGCAACCGGTGTGTAGGCTGTTACTGAGCTACTAGAAATACCCATTCCAGCTGCCTCGCCATTGCTCTTTAAGACACAAACTATATGACTATTTAAAAGCCCACATTGAAACATGTCAGAGCAAGTATCTTCCTAAAGATGCTACTACATTTACATTGATCACCACAGCATTTTTCAGCTCTAAAGAATTTTACAGCTGATGGAGACAGTTTTATTTCTCCCTTCCCCCAGAAGGCAAAGGGCCTCCTACCACAGAAGTGCAGTGTGACATTTCCCAATGCTTGGGGTGCTGGAGCAGCAGTAGATGTTGAAATACCTGCCTCATGGGTCCCATCAATAAAACCTAACAGCAGCTTCTCTGGGAAGGTCTCACTCCTTCGGTATTGGCAGCTGTCTGTTAACACAGCCCCTGCCTGGTGAGCACAGCAAGCTCCCAGGTCTTAATAGTCTTCGAAAGTGTCAGAAGTTGCCTTGCAAAGCATCTTCCCAGGATAAAGAATTCAGTTTTCATAGACACTTGTGGCTATTCATATTTAAATTCTCTTAGAAGGAAAAAGGAATGTCAGCAATTTTGGATGGCTCTTATACTGAATTCACTTTTTTTTTTCCTTTTCAGCTTTTTTTTTTTTCCAATATATTTTGCCAAAAACATACTTTAATTGTGAACATTACTTTGACAGATTTGGCAGAATTGCAAACAGAAATGACTGCAGATGCTGTGCTGAGCATGTAAAAATTCCACAAATACCGCTCTTAAAAATCTGGCTTTAAGAACTTGGTTTACTTTTGTTTATTTTATTAATTAATCCAGGTGATGAGAGACTGAAAGTGCTGGTTTGAAAGACCCCCCTCTTGCCTTTCTCCACTCAGCTCTGCCACACACATCAGCCGTGATCACCTTTTCTAATACATGTCTGGCCTTCTTTGAGGAATCGTAGAATCATGGAGTAGTTTGGGTTGGAAGGGACCTTAAAGACCATCTATTTTCAATCCCTCTGCTGTGGGCAGGGACACCTTCCACTAGACCTGGTCGCTCAAAGCCCCATCCAGCCTGGCCTTGAACATTTCCAGGGATAGAGCAGCCACAGCGTCTCAGTGTTTTGTGCCAAACTTTTAGATATTTTTGCTGCTAAGACTGCTAAGACTGCTGGGAGAGGTGACCTTTGTCACTAAGTCATGATCCCAGTGAGCTCCATAAGCTCTTTCTAACCCCAAATTGAATAAAAATTAAAGATCCCAAACCTGTCTTGTTTATACATTTGTGCTTGAACTTGGGAGTTTTCTTGGCTTTGTTGTTCATTCCTTTCTACGCTAAGATTGTCTGTGTACCTTAATGTATCCGTTCAGCAAATACCTGCAGACATTGCTTTCTTTGCTTCTGATTTTGATTCTGATCACAATCACAGGAAAAAAAAAGCCATTCTGGAACTTAGGTGGGTGTTAATAACTAATGGGACCCCAACAAATTGCCTGAAATACAAAGGTGGGTCAGATGAATGGTTTGTATATAAGTAACTCCTGGTGAACCATCAGGTGGGAATTAAAATTTAATTTAGAATGTACTATCACTGCTGCAGTGGTGGTGGTGGTGATTTACTTGATTGACTGCTGGTTTCTTTCACCTTTGCAAGCCTTAGGTTTTTACTATCTGAGGAAATTAAGGCTGAATTGCGGGAGGAAATTCCTTGTACCCAGGTGTTTCTGGTTATCCGATGAATAACTCGGCTGGTGGGGAGGCGAGGATTAGGATGGGATGGTTTGGAATCTAAATTATTCTCATCGCTAGTACGACTCACTGATACTCTGTCAGCCCTGTATTTGTTCTCAGCAAAGGATGGGAAATCCTACCGAGTTGGGCAGCAGGTCCAGCAAGCAGCAGTAATTCCATTGTTCTTTTTTGATACTAAGGATGGAAAACTGATTTTATTAGGTTGTCCTGGTATAATGCACTGAATTAAAAAATCAATATTGACTTCTGTTGGGCTGTGATCTGAGTTGCCTTAATAGTGCAGTGGCCTATTTTACTGCTCCTGTTCTCCAGCCTGGCTTTGTGTTATTTTCCTCCCAAAAAGCAGGAAGGGCCCCACCTCAGTTGCCCTGACTTTCTGGGAGATGGATCAGGCTGAAAGGTCTCCAATTCGCTGAGCTGCTCTTTTGTGAGTGAACGCAATCAAAAGAAGTCCTAATTGAAGAACTGATGACCTTTTGCTGAAATGTGGTGGTGGTGATAGGCTTCATAATTCAACTAAGTAGGTGAATAGAGAAAAAAATACTCTTTGATGAAAATAGTGCTTTTTGACCTTAAAATTCATTATGAACTGGACATACCATGCAGTGGCAGGCCAGTTTGATTTGCACAGAAAACACACACTGACTTCCCTTCTTTGCACAGCTTTGGGAATACACTTCCCCAGTGCTGTGGTGATGTGATGGAGCTGTTCCTTTAGCCATTCCTGTGGCAGCTGTGACATCTGTGCTCGACATGGCCTATTCCAGGGGTACAGGTTCCCCAAATTTTGCAAAATTTGCTGTCTGCTCTTGGCTCAGAAGCCTCCAAACTATGAGACCTTGGTCAAGAGATCCCTCAGCAAGAGTGGAATATCCAGAAATGAATCTTCTACTGCCTTGATACACTCTCAAAATGTAATAATGCTTTATTCCTACTTCAGCTACTCATGAGAAATAAAGGTATCAAAACAGACAGAAACATTCTTTCCTTTGCCCAAAGCTGAGGAATCTGTATTTCATGTACTGCAGGGAAGCCAGCAGCCAACTCTGGGAGCTGATGGGATGTGCAAACCGGCAGCCAGGCTTGGAAAAGAAACCGAGCAAGGGAGCAAGAGATTATTTCCCCAAGCCTCCAGAGCTCTAATTCCTGCAGATCCCTGGGCTCGGTTGCATTGTCAAAGCTAAGTGGATGGAAACAGGATCATTTCCCTTCAGTCATTAAGGAAAACGACTTCAGATTATTCAGGGTTTCAGGTACTGCTGTAGGAGCTTAATGGAGTGATAACCAGTTACATCTTCCTGGACTGCACCAGCAGACACAACCTGAGTTTGTAAAATACCAAAGGTATCAGTTCTCTTCCAAAGTGCAAATTGAATAGCCTCAGAATAAAGTAAATCTGTGCAAACCATCTTTGGTGCCAAATGGAAATGTAATTTGCAGGCATGTCTCAGCAGAGAAAGTCCTTTCTACAGCAGAAGAAATTCAAGCAGCCACATGGAAATACTTTAATTTCAGCATTAAGCATCAGAGGAGATGGCTGTTGCAGATCATGGAAGCCAGCTAATTTAGTTCTGTACTTTGAGTATGTACAGTGCCAAGAAATAATAAGAGATATGGAATGTTTAATACAGCCCTGCACCGTCAGGGCTGCAGAGTCAGGAGGGGAGCAAGAGCAAAGCTTGTACTGAGCTGATTGATACTTTCATGGAGCCACAGCACAGCATTCCACCTGGGAGCTGGCTTTGAAAAACTTGAGCTTTGTTGTTTGCCTCTTAGTCATAAGATATAAAATGAACCTGGATGTTGCCACCTTCTCCATGGTGTGATTCTGATAGCCAGGAACCATTGTCTGCCAGGGGGTGAGGCATGGAGCTGATGCCCCCCTTCCAGTCTTCAGCCCTCCCTTCCTCTCTCCAACTTCCCTACCTCCAAACCTGTGAATTTAAATAGCTCCAGGATAGGTGGATTTTTCTACCCTGTTCCAGTTCTAATTTCTTTTTCAAACTAGTACCATATATCTTTCCCCACCTCCCACTTGTCACTTTATGGCTTGCTGGATCTGTTTCCTTTAATGCTTGAAAATATACAGTTAAAATCACTTTAAAATTTACTAATATGCCTTTTTATTTGAAAGGCTTATTTCCCTGAAAGGCTTTCCCAGTCATATATGAGGGCATGCTCTCTAATATTAAACATTTTTTTTGTTAAAAATGGGTGCACATATGTTTGATATTTAACTCGAAACAAATGCCGAGAGTGGAGAACATAAGCAAAATTATGCTTTAGATAGCTATAAAAGGTCATTTTTGCTTTAAACTACAAAGGATGAATAGGGGCATATGACACACATAATAAAGGCAGAGGTAGGTTTAAAATGCCCTCAGGCTACTCTGAGGTCAGCTGCTAGCGTACAGGAAAAGACACATTTTGCCCCTCTTTTTTTTGCCATCCAAAAGCATGGAGTATCAAGCCAGGATCTGTGTGCAAGGAAGGTCACTCAATCTCTGTCTTAAAACCTGTCACATTTTTCTCTATCATTTTCATAAGGGATAAGCCTAATAAATAATTTACTCCAAACTAACCCCACTCCTTCCTGGCTGAAAACTGGAGAAGGGTTTAGCTTGTGATGCTGAAGAAACCACTGCTTGTGCTCTGCCATATGATGAGAAATTTCTCATTATCAGGCACCCAGATGATCAGCAAAAATTATGTGTGTTCCTCTCTGATGTGGGCAGAAGGGTTTCTGCAAAATATACTGAAAACAACCAATAATTGCTTTCCCTACAGTGGTGCCAGTGCGGCAGCACTGGGATGAGTAACTGGGTGTCCTTTGGGTTTTTAGCCTGTGCTGGGCTTTTTGGTCAGGGCTTGGTTTGAAAACTGCCAAGCACTCCCTGTGAATGTTGAAGGGGAAATGAAGCAGGAAATGGTCCATTTCTCATTTAGAACTGGCACGGGACCAAACCAATGGGAGCAAATGAGATTTCTAATAAAACCTTCCTGAAAGGCAAAGGAAGGTTGAGACACGACGCTGGTTGTCATCTGGCTCCAGCCATCTGCTCCAGAAGCACAGCAAATGCAGGGCAGGGAATGACTAGCACCTTGTTGATAAAAGTGACATGGAAACTTCAGCTCAAACTTGGTCATCAGGAGGCTTTTGCATCTGCCAGAACATCTTTTCTGCTGTTAGAGACAGATTAGAGAAGAAATACGGAACAAGAAAGTCAAAACCTTACCTGTAGCTCCATCTCTCTAAGGCTTACTTGAAGCCTTGTAATTGTTTCTGTACTGAAGGGTCAAAGTTAGTGTCTTACTGTTTCTTTGCAAAGTAGCACAATGTTTTAGTTGATTTTTCCCTTCCCTTTAGTCGATTTTTCCCTCAAAACACAAGTAGGTTATTTATTTTAGTGGGGGATGTTTAAAGTTTACTTCCTGTCAGTAAATCTAAATTTTAGAAATGAGATACGTGTGCAGATTTAAGGCATTTGGAGTAGAAACTCAGTTTATTTTCTGATTATTCCTGAGCTTTATACTCAAATCTTTAATCACTAGAAAACAAATTGTCCAGAGCTCCATCCCATAATATAGAGGTTATTAATGGGAACCAGATATCCTCCTTGAAAGGAACAGGACCATCAAGGATCATATTTGTTTCTCAAGTTCTAGAAAACATTTCACAGGTTTAATGATTACTGAGAGGGGGAAAAAATCTGGACAATAAATTCAGGAGCTAGCTCAGTTAGAGGTACAAACATATCCCCTGGCTGAAATTCCCCTTACTGAAGTGTGATAGTCTGTGCTTTAACATACCAGGCACATGAGCTTCCAGCTGCCAACATGAGGGCACGCTGGCAAACAGCCGACCCAGCTGCTGTGGTGACCGTGCCATTGTAAACTTTTATTTTTTATGCTCAGCGTGTATTGAGAGTGATCCCTTTGTTCCATATGGCTTCCATATAGTGACACTGCATCCTGTGTAGGAGAGGTCAAGGAGTGGATTATCAGCAAGTGTTTCAAGTCAAGAATGAAGGGAGATGGCAGGGCAAATCCACACAAAGCCTGTTCTGTGCTTCCCATCGGTGTGGTGACCTCTGGGTTTCAGTGTCTGTGTGTTCTCTCCACTCCCTCTCTGTGCCGAGCTCAGCACCGACCAGTGTGTTAGCACAGCATTTCCAGGGAAGGTTTTTAGAGGCAGAAAGAGAACAAAAGCAACCCTGAAAGGCTGGCTGAAATGTTCAGTTATAAGCAGTGCAGGGAAGGGTATGCTCCCATCCCCATCCTCACCCACCCTGCTGTCACACTGCCCAGCACCCTTGGAGCAGGCATTGTGGATGGGTGTCACATTTGCTCACAGTAACCTGGGGCCTCCCCAGTCAGCCAGGACTGATGACAAATGATGCAAAGTGGCTTGGTGTCCTTGGGTGGATCCCATCAAGCCCCCCCAGACCTGAGTGTGTCTCAGTGGTGTAGAAGGTCACTGCCCATTTCCTACATTGGTAGGTATTCAAAATTCATAACTTCATTTTAATAACTCCTGACCTGCAAGACCCGAGCGATTGTAAACCTCACAGAATTATTACCAGCCAAGTAAAAATTGTATTCCATTTGAACATTCCTCTTATAATATCCCCACTGCAGTCAGCACTGAAAGAAAAACTGTGTTGCCATGGCTGTTTCTCTGGTACCTAATGAGTTAGCTTTGGCTGGGGATCAGGAGCTTTTTGGCTGCTGTAGGTTACATTGGCCACTCATAAGCTTTAGATATTCTGGACTGTACCTTGTAGTTTAATGATATAAAATTAAATTGGGGCTTAGGGGAGGGTAGTCAGCTGGTTACAGTGATGTTGGAGAAAGTGCATGCAAACCCTGTGCTCAGTCTCCCTCAGCAGGATCAATGCCAGAGGGGAACTGGGCTGGAGTAGGATTGGGGAGATAGAACCCCAAGAGGCAAAGACTGAGCCTTTGGCATGGTCCAGGGCACTGGGAGCTTCAGGGACTCATGTGGGGAAATGCCTGTTGACCCTCTTCACCCTCACATAATCTATCGATAGGGAAAATAATTTCTCCTTCAGTCTGAAAGTCCTCTGAAGTTTGTAAAAAAGGATTTATGAAGACACATCTCCTCTTGCATGGGAAACTGAGGGGTAGGGGTGAGGAGGGGCTGTTCCACCCCTCCTGCTTAAGCAGTACTCAGGGGTGGATGCTGGTAACCCTTCTCAAAGGAGAAATTTCAGACTGGGACAAGTCTGTGTCAGATCCAGAGAACAGGGAATATGTAATGACTGTCATAAAAAGAGAGGCTAAACAGAAACACAGGGATTGGTAAAACCGTATGTGGGCACGTTGAGTAAGGAATGATTTGTCCTTTTGTCCTCAGACAAAAGGAGGGAGTGCTCAGGGAAATGGCAGGGCAACCACTTGAACAAATAGAAGTGCAACGAAGTCTGGAAGCAGTCCTGGAGATTAGCTGGTTGGTGGCAAACATGCTGCCCCAACCTGGAACCTCATGTTTGGGAATCCCTACATGCCAGCATGGAAGAACCAGGAGAATCACCGCACTGTATTCCTAATTCCTTTTTCCACCAGCCACTTCGTGTGACCCATTACAGACACTCTTGCAGACTTCTGATTTTATTTCTATTTTGCAGTTATTTCTTTGTTCACCTGCAAAAACAGATTATAATTCTCCTTCATTTTATGTGTCAGAAGGAACAGATACCAGCCGTGAAAAAAAATCAAAGAAGTTCTTCCCTTATGCTCTATTTACACTGGATCATCTTCTGTCTGATTAGATTTCAGCATAGATATTTTTTCCTTTTTACCCTTGTGACATGCAAAAAAAATGGAGATAGTAAAAGGGATGGCATGATTATGTTCCTGTAAATAATATTATATTGACTCTGCTATGTAGAACAAATAATTTACTTAAAAAGAAATACTATGGAGCATTTTTGCCTGGCAAGTCTAAAGCTCATTTAGAATAATAAAACCCATTTTTCAGCTGAATACCCTGGAGTGTTTAGTATTTTGGTTTTAATAGTATGGCAAATGGATAGAGAAACTGCAGATATTTGGTGCCCAGGTGCAATAGAAAATCCTGCTAGTGGACTGTGCCTTTCCAAGAGCCTGAGTACCCAGGTGGCTTATACAGCATCCAGCTTGACAAGCGAATTAAGAGTGGGGGAAAAATGTCTTTCCCCATTCCTGTACCTTCTTTGTTAGATTCTTTTAAAGGAATTATGGAAAAATCCTTCACAGGTGGCATTTCACTCTGTTGCTAAAATATATCCTGTTCTTTTACCCAACACTGTCAGCTCCTTTTCTGTGAATGAGGCCATGCTGAGCTGCCTGAGGTCTGTCCCCTGTCAGAATACACAGAACCAGCTCATCCCATTAAATTAAAAGGAAAGGTTGGGAAACTTGCACTGCATGGCAGATTTGTGCCTTATCACTGTGCTAATGCAAAAAGCAAACACTTAGGAGACATCAGTCCTGTACAAAGTATTTGATTTGCCTAATTTAGGCAATGACCTTAGAGATTTGATTTGGGCTTCCTGGGTGAGACTCTTCATGGATTTTTCTTAGGAGATTCATGGCACTGGAAGCTGGAAGCACATTAAATGAGGTACAACTCATCTATCACTGGCCAATAAATGTTGCCCAGCTCATTTGTGTATGCAGCCTCATAACTTCTGTTTTGCCAAAGCACATCTTCCAGGAAGACATCCTGCCTTCATCTGAAGACCTCAAGAGATAGAAAATCCAATTCTGCTTTTATAATGTGCTAATCACCTCCATCAGTCAGCCCCAGTGCCAGGTTTCCAGTTCCATTTAGCTGACATGCAAACAACTATTAGGGCTTATTAGAGCATTGGAACTGTTGGGAGCTTGCTCTGGACTCCTTTGGACTAGATGCATATTTTCATGAGAGCATTGCCAGAATTTTTGCATCTGTCATTTGTGACTTTCCTCTGTGCGACCCTAAAATGTTTACAAACTTCCAGAGAATGTTGAAGATCTGCTGTTTTATCTAGGAATGCAGGATCAGTTACTTTAGTTCAGATATGCACCTTTTTGTGTAATAAACCCCTTAAAATTTCAAAATTTTTCTGCATCATGTCAGCATATTAAAATCTGCATGATCTGACACACTCATTTCTTATGATTTATGCCTGTTTCTTGTTTAACTTAAAAATGCCATGAGGATTCTAGTAATACTCTCACTTGTTGATTCCAAAAGAACTTGATGCTTGTTTGCTATCTAAACCTGTGATTGTAAAATATTAGAATAAAATGGGAGCAATTTATTGTCCAGATCAAATTTTCTCTCAGCAGGATTAAAACTGCCACAGCAGTAAAGAGTTTACAAACTCACTAAAGAACTGTAATAACTTCCCTTCTCACTGCCAGGTCAAGAAAAGGTAATACATGTTTCCAATCAGCTTTGAATTAAACTCAAATTGTAGGGTTTATTTCACTTTAATCCATATGTGAGTTCACGTTAAAGGTAAGAGAAATCACAGGACTGCAAACATGGAGTAGAGTTAATTAAATTCTGCGGCTCCTTTTGGAAGAAGCACTGGCTCTGTGTGAAGGCTTCCAGGGTGCTCCTGAGGGCAAAACCAGCTGGGAAGTGGCTCAAAGGGTGCAGCAAGGACAACAGCACATGAACTTACAGGGCCAAATACATTGAGAAAAACCTTACAACACTTGGGATTTATTTAATTTTGCTGAGCTGAAAATGCCTGCCCCCCCCCCGCCCCTCCCCCACCCCTCCCCCACCCCTCCCCCACCCCCCAAATAAAAAAGCTTTCTCCTTTCCCCTTTTCCTCCCTGCCCTAGAAAAAAGTTCCTCAGACACTTGGGGACTTGGCAGAAACATGGCATGTTCTCAGCTCAGACCCAGATGAGATCTTTCTCCACAACTGCAAATGCTGTTTTTAGAAATGATGAATGTTAATTAATCTTCCGTCTCTGTCTCCCACTTACTGTGGGAATTTGGTTTGGTTTGTTTTTTTTTTTTTTTAATTTCTGATTTTCTGTCCAATCTCATTTAAAATGTGTTCTGGAAAAGAGCTCCAACTAAGTGGGAGAGACTATTCATGTGCTTACAGTTAAGTCATCATTTCACTGCCTTGCAGAACTGGGACCTGAGCTCTGGCCACTTTGCAGAATCAGGTGCACTAAGCCCTTGCTTATCCTTTTGGAAGGTCTCATTCAGAGACACTGTGCAAATCTCAGCCCTGTCTGCATGCACCTGGGAGGAGATTCAGCTTGAAGCCATAAATGCTTATTTAATGTTCCTTTTTTTCCTTTCTTCCACATTTGAGATGAACTCTTGGAGCATCTCCAATATTAACAGTGTTTGGTGCAAGTCAAGATGGAACAGGTTGCCCAAGGAGGTGACAAATGTCACATACCTGGTAACATTCAAGGTCAGTTTGGATGAGGTTCTGAGCAACCTGCTGTAGCTGAAGGCTCATTGCAGGATGCCTGGACTAGCTAACCTTTAAAGATCCCTTCAAACCCAAACAATTTTGAGTCTATGATTCCATGGCACTTGTGGCTCACTCAAACCTCCGTATCACTGGGGACATGTTAGATGCAGGACCTGGGGATGAGAGATGGCTGGGTACTGGAGGGAACGGGACACATTTTTGGTTCTGCATGTGGGATGAAGCCATGTCCTTATTTGTGCCAGGCTGATCAGCAAGGTACAAACTTCAGGAAAATGTGTTTTGCATGTGTTTTGTTGAATGGTGGATTTCAGTCACTGTGAGTGATTTGGGAAGTTGAGTGTTCACCAAAACAGAAAGAGCTCTCTCTGTGCTCTGGGTTCTGGTTGTTGGTGCTTCTGTCTGGAGTCCCTGCTACCAGGGAAACAAAATTTTCTTCCTATGTGAATCTGATAGTGAAAGGGTTTTCCGTCTAAAAATGAATCATGTTTCACAATGAATTGCATGACGTGTGCGAGGTTCTGGAAAAGCAAGCCTTCCTCAAGAACTGTGACATTTTAAAAACGTGAATTTTAAAATATGGATTTTAAAATATGAATTTTAAAATTTTGTGCCATGCATTCATTTTGCCTCATTCAATAAAGTAAAAGTCTCCCTTAAACAATTGTATTATTCTTAAACTTCCCACAGAATATTAGTGAAAATGCAAGTCATTTAAGCATCAAATGCCAGATCTAGTGTATCCTGAAGGATTTCTTCATGGTTTTAACAGGCCTTGGATCAGGATCTGCAAGATCATCTGCTGGGATGCCAATGAAAACTGCCTTTTCTAGGTAGGCTTGGAGCTTCACCTCATGCAAAAACTCATCTACTCAACAAAGGAGTGCTTCAGATTTTGCTGAGAAGAGCTGGGTTTGTGCCAAGGATTTCTCCAGTTTGTCATAACCATTTTAATAGCAAATTCTCATTTTCCTATATTCCTCTCCTCAGATTCCTGCAAGAGTACTTGAAAGTTACTTGCCCTCAAGGGCACAGATCTGTGAAGAGGCTGTTTCCATAGATGTGCCGTGCCCAAGAGCTTTTCCCATTTCTCGTCCTAGCTACTTAATTTTCCCTCTATAGAGAAATGTCCTTGGCTACTCTAAGCTTCTGTCCTGAAGTTTTCTTGTTTGTCAACTCAGATGTCAAGTGCTCAGTTCTCAGTCCTTAGAGGTGATTTCAAAGCAGCTCACTGTGATTCTTCTTCTTATATAAACACTTCAAAATTACTTTAGCAAATTGAAATACTTGTACATTAGCAAAACATTAGCTTTTGATGATGATGATCATGTGTTCTGTGTATCCAAGTACCTTTGACTCAGATGGTATTTTTTTTTTATATAACGAACTTTTCTCTTAATAGATTCCTGACTGTAAATTCAAGTTTTCTTTTGGGCAAATTTGGAGATATGAGCACAATCTTGTTTTCTCTGTTAACACTTCAGTGTTTTAAAACAATTCTCTTCTTATAAACTCCCATCTCAGACCTGTGAGTTCTTTATATTGCTTTGGTTTGTAGCATTGTCCATCCATGGAAACAAAGCTATTTCAGGTCTTGCTAGTCTAGCTTTTATTATCACGTACAGTTTTTGCATCAGTTTTTTTAGCTGCATTGGTCTATCAGCCCAGGATTGAGGCAAATCAGTTCCAGGTTTGAAGCAAGAAGACTCTTTTGTGAAAACATCCATCCTACTTGGACTCCATAAATATGAAGTTCACCACCTCATTGCTACCCCAGTCTCTCTCTCTTTATGCTGCTGACTTTCCTTGGTCACATTTCTGAGGCCAAATACAGGAAAAGGTTAATATCAAAAGATACAAGGCAAGAAGGCTGACTCCATATAATTCAGTCTGTATCTGTATGTGCTCTTGCTGTGAACAGATCATTAACTTTGGGAATGCAGCTGCTGAGAGATGTCTTGAAATACTTCAACTCTCCAGTCAGGGTAATAGCAGCTTATTAAAGCACGGTATCTGAGCCCTGTGTTCAAAGAGGGTTAGGAGATCACTGCTGTTTCTCTCTTCTGCTACCACAGAACCAGGAAGGAAATAGAGTTCAGCTGATATTTTATGTCCTTGTGCAGAATGTAGTGATTTCAGAGTTGAGGCACTTGCACACACATCCCTGTCCTGTAAAAAAGCAATCAAGGGTTAATTACCCAACACAGGAACCTCAGTGCCCATTGGGTTAAACTGGAAATGGATTTTCTTCTGGGAGCTGCATTAGGAAGATAAATCTGTAAGAGATATTTGATATTCTGTAATAAACTGAGATTTACATTTAAACTAGAAAAATCCATCCTTTTTCTTCCTTCTGTCCATTGCTGCACCCAAGGCACTGCTCCTGATCAAGTCATTTCACATCAGTCTCACATCCAGCAAAGCCACATGAAGAGTTGATGAAAGTCCACTTTATGAGCTGATTGTAAGTTTTGTCATTACTTTGAGCTGAAGATGTTCATATTTGTGGCATATGTTTAATCCAAGTATCTTTGCAGATGAGAGTTAGATGTCGATGTCTGCAGTGCTTGTTCCTGAGCTGCTCCATTGCTCTGGTCAGTGGGCCCATATTTGTGCATGCAGTGGCTTTTCCCTGTTTCCCTCTGAATTATCTGAGGTGTGGCAGGTACATCTTGGACACAGCTCCCAGTTGCCAGTACTCAGGGATGTGAGTGTGGTCCTTTGTCTCCAAGGTGTCCGTGCTGCAGTTGCTGGGGAATGAACAGCTCGGGGAGCAAGGGGAGCCCTCACAGCCTGCAGCTGCCCTCTCCTTAAGCTGAATTTCATGCAGAGCTCTTCGATCAGCACAGCTGCCATTAGGTTTCTGGGTGAAATTCCAGGTCTGGAGCATAGCTTGCAAAGCCTTAACCATTTCGTGACCTCGGCAGTAAAGAGAGGGAAGGGAAGAGGGAGCTCCTCCCTCCAGGGACCCAGAGCAGCAAGGGCATTGGAGGGGCTCGGGCCAAAATCCCTGGTGACTGGGGGAATAGGTGAGAGGACATCCTGATCACAGCCCTGCTTTCTGAAATGTGCTTCCTCCCATTTGGTCCATCAGGTTTATAAAACTTGCAGGCAAGCTGCAAGGACAATCTGTTTTCCAGGGACATCAGGGACGAGTGGAGCAGGGAGGAGGAGGTGGCTTGAGGGGTAATTGAAGATCTTGCAAGTGCATCTGGTTTTCTTTGAGGGAAGAGGGGTTTTAGGCAGGCTCTTTGTCTACAACTACAGATTATAAATGATGTGATGTATTTTAGTGCGTTGTGGGGTGGTCGTATGACTTGGTAAGACCTGACAAGGCTCATTTCACAGACCATGCAAGATGTGCTGCTGCTGTTGCAGCTGCAACACAGGTCAGTCAGAAACAAGGAGGGAGAGAATAGCCAGGAGAGCAGCACAAGGCTTGGCTGGGCACCAAGGAACTTGCCTTGAGTTGGATTTTTGCCTTAAGTAAGATTATTTCTGACTTAGATTTCCTCCCTTCCATGCTCCCAGGCTGACGTGGTTAGAAGGAAGTAGAGGAAAATATGTCTAAAAGCAGAAAAGGTGATACAGTGCTGAATCAGAGGGTCTGTAATGGACAGGGGGGACCTAAACCCCAAATAAATTTACTTTTTTCTATTCTGATGCCTCCAAAGATGACAGAGGAGCAGAATCTCTGTTTGATGAGACTATTGCCTTACAGAAGGTTGAAAACATATATAGCATTAATTTTCATTACATTTTGTCTGAAGTGACTTGAAATATGTTTCTGTAACTAACCAAGCTCATTTTTAACTATCACTGTTACACATTAACAAGAATTTATAGACAACGTTAGAAGTATTCATATCCTCACCTATTGTTTTTACTGAAAGCCTCTGTCCTGGAAAAAGAATTGCACATCCTAATGCTCACCCACAGCACTGTGAATCAGGAGCTGGGATGAGCACACTTGCATCCTTTCCAGCACTGGCCTTGAGGGTCTAGGAATGTTTATTTTTATGAGAAAGAGCTACTTCTCCTATCTTGATCCCTCAGTTAACTGGAATAGATCTGCTTTGGTCCCTAGGTGAAAACACCTGCAGAGCAGATGCTGTGGGATGTTTCCAGAGTGAGCAGCAGTCCTGGGCAGAAACAGCAATACTGAACCATGCACTGAATTGTGTCCCTGCCACAAACAGGCTGTGGCCATGCCAAAGGGCTCCCTGCAGACCCCCTGCATCCTGCACATGGGGCTGAGGGCTGGGGAGCAGTCGGGGCCCTGCTCTTGGTGGGCCTTGCAGCCCTCCTGGCATCCTGCTGGAGTGTGGGGAGAAGCTCTCAGTAGGGCCTGAAATCTCCTCTGTACCCCAACCTTGTGCTTGAGCTGCCTGTTCTTCATTTCCTGCAGTGCCTCCCATGTCTGGGACATGAAATGTACCTGACAAGCTGATTGAAGAAGATCACAGCTAATGAAGCAAACAAGGAGATCCAGCCTGCAAAGGGAACATCAAAGATATGGTTCTCACCAGTTTTATTTGATTGCACTGGGCAGGGAGGGCAAATCTACTCTTAAGGAAACTGGAGCAGCTCCTTGGAAGTCTGCTCATTCCAAATTTACCTTGATGAATTTGAGAGCCAAAACTGGCCTGAAGTATCTATAATAATTTATTAAGACTTTGGGACAGACTGTGCTTTTCTTGAATATGTGGAGGGGAGGGAGCAGGAATTTCCCTCCCTTAAAAAACTTAAGCGTAGTATTGGGAAACACAAAAAGACAAGAAAGTAATGGAGATGAGAAATGATTCCTGTCATGCTGCCTGGCCTTTTGACTGATCTTTGGCTATACCAATGTCTTGACAGTAAAATCTCTGAAGCTCTGCACTCCTCGTTCCCTGTTCCCAGTGGAAACACCCTGGGCACAATAATGGCTTTCTCCACACCAGTGTGTTAAATAGCTGTGTTCTCTGTGTCATGTCTGAAGATTCCTGCATGGGGAGGTGTCAGCCTGCAGCACCCACGGGTGCTACTCTGGGATGCACCTGGCTCCACAAATTCTCCAGGCAGCAGGATCTCCATTTGTGTGGTGAGTTTTGAAATACCTGAGGATAAGCTGAGCTGTAAGACTGCAAGAAAACATTATCTGTCCACGCAGGAAAGCCACAGAGGGACCTGCACACTTTGCTTGGACCTGGGGCACACTATTCGATTAAAAATAGGGACTGAGTTAGTTTTGCTAAGAGATTTAATGTCTTCTGTACATTGCTGATTTAGTTTCTGAGGAATAAGTAACATAACACATGCTACTCTCCTATTTCATGGTAATCCTCACCCTTTGTTGTCAGTATACAAACCAAAGGTGCATATTTTTCAAGGAATTGTTTGAATTACTTTCCTCATCCTGATTACTTTTTTTCACTTTTTCCTTCATCAGCCATCCTTTGGCTATTAACCTTGTATTTATGTTCACATTAACCAGGGTCAGCATCAGAAAATGCTCTTGCTCTTGCTTTTGCACAGCCACCTGGAGAAACAGAGAAGGGAGACAGTACCAGACACACACTAATTTCTAACATGTGTTTCCTGCCAGGACTGGCCTCGGCAGCTCAACACATAAGTCACCCCGGGAATAATTGCTATTTGAGTACAGTCTGTGGATGTGCACAAGCCTGAGAAAGCTCTGCCATGGAGGGAGTGTCCTGCTGAACCTCAGCAGGCTGAGGGCAAGAAGGAGGCAGACTTGGTACAGACATCACAATAAGTGGTGATGTGCAAAAGATTCAGTTTGGCTTCATCTGAGCTACTTACAGAAGTTGGTTGAATACTAAAAGGAAACAGCTGTAAATTGGGATGAATATTTCTGTCTGGGGTAACCTCCCCCCTCTGTTTGAATATTAAAAGTGAAGCCTGGAAGACTGAGCCTTCTGCTGTCCACGCAGTTTCCAAAACATCCAGCAGCATTGGAAATGGTTTGGGTTGCTTTTGTGGTTTTTCTGGACACATGAGATTGGGCTTGTGGACTTTTGTCTCATGCCATGTCCTGGGATGGGCCAGAGCTGTGGTTGGAGCAGACATGACTTTTGATGCCAGTGGCCTCACTCAGCTCAAGTAGTGAAGGCATCTGACCCATAGTAGCTGCACAGAGTGCCAGGGGTTTGTTAACCTGGAAAAGAGGCTGTTAAGGAATGATATAATTTTGTGACTATTTATTTAACTTTTGTCTGTGAGTGGATAAATGATATCTCATTTAAGAAAGCCACTTATGTCTGATACCTTCTCTGCATGTCTGTAATTTTCATTGCTGTATGGCATAACCCCAACACTTAGATGGAGTGGGATTTTTCCCAAGTGTTTTGCTTTGGCTCATCTTTTCCCCTCCCTGGAGCAGATGGGAATTTTGCTGTTGATTTCAGTGTGAAAACGAGTTTCAGGTGGGAAAACCCAGCAGTCTCCTGTGGCAATTGGGTCATGGCATGTGATGGGAGCTGTTTTGTGGCTGCCTAGGGAGAGACATATTTACAGATGAACCCAGTTCAAACTCACTGCGAGTCCTAATGACTACAGAGCAGAATCTGGCCAGGAGCACTGCTCACAGCTGAGACCATATTCCTCATAATTTTGGAAAGGATAATGCTGTGGAAACTTTTTGCCTTTTGGAAATTAAGACAGAGCATCAGAGCCCCTGATTTCTCATAGAAATGAGCCCTGTGCCTGCCCTCTCCTTCTCTTGCCCTCCTGTAACTTGTGAATCTATTGATCAATTTTATACAAATGATAAGAAAGCTCTGAGATACTGAAATGCTAAAAGTTTGTGAGGTCTGTTTATACTGGTTAAGAAACATTACAGCACCAGCTTGCACAGATGATACTCTGGAGTCCCCATATGTGTTCAACCCCAGAAAAGACTGCTCCTGCTTCACCTTTAAAATCAATCACCAGAGAAAAAGTGGAGAGGTTCAGGTTTTATTAGTTTTGCTGTTCACAGGCTAAGTCACTGTGTTAAAACTCATGAAGAATACTCTCATTTCTAGCTTTCTACAGGGGCAAGGAGCAGGTGTTTAACAGTGGGAATATGGTTCCTTCTATAGGCTCTGTCAGATTCGTGGCCTTTAATGCCAGAACCTTTTCCTATGCCAAGGAATCTGATGCTTTTGGATACATCCTTTGCAGCAATAGCTACTCCCTCACAAGTGATGCAGCTCCTGGTGAGCCCATGCCTGCCCTCAGAGTTCTCTTCATGCCCATGGCTCCTTCTGAAAACTTACTGTGAGGACAAGGAAAACCAAGGGCTGAACTTCTGGAGCTCTGTAGGAGGAATGAGCCTTGCCTGCTTTTCCATTATGGCATTTATTACATCATCTCTTATTTCAGTAGGTGTGAAACCTAAAATGTAAAAGGATACTGTTGGAAATGTGGTATTGGAGGGAAGCCCTTCCCCACCCAGCTCTGTTTACCAAGCCTGGGTGCAGGAGGAATCACAATTCACTTCTGACTCTGTTTTTTTTCCATGCAGTAATTCCCAAAGAAGTGTCCTTCTTTAAGCTGTCTTTCTTGCTTTTGGAATTTCACTCCTCCTTGCCTCACTGCTGGGACTATGAAACCAATTTCTGGCTTTTCATTTTCCTAAGATGAGTTTCAGTCAGTGCTGCTATGGTAGAACTTTCCAAAGGTAGTCGAGGTGTGAGTTGTGCTGCGGCTCCATCCCAGCTGCCATAACACCATTCCTTCCCCTGTCACTCCCTTTTTCTGGAGCTGAGTGTTTGCAGAACCGAGGGAACAAGAGTCATAGATTGGGAGGAGACCTCAAGCCCATCAGGTCTGTTCACACTTTCCTTCAGCTTGCTGGGCTTGCCCAAACTGTCTGGCTCCCAGAACAGCTTTTTCTTTCCCTGTTTCAATAAGCTGGGAGGTGCAGCCATTTCCTTTGTTTTTGTTGGAATTATTGCATGTGCTGGGTGTCTCACAAGTGTGTGACAATCCTTAAAGGCCAGTGCTTGCGCAGTTGCCTTCACCAGCAGATCTCAATGTGCTTTGCAAAAAGAGTTGACATTGTTGCTCAGGTTCTCCGTGGGGAAACTGAGGCACAGAGCAGGTCTGTGTTCAGAAAACATGTAGATATGGGAAATGTGGTTTAGTGGTGGGTGTGAGAGTGCTGGTTAAAGGCTGGACTCAATGATCTCAGAGGTTGCTTCCAACCAAAATGATTTTGTGATTCTAGGCAGAGGCTGACCAGGGAAGACAAGCACAGTCTTCTGCATGCTGATGGCAAACACCTCTCAAGCCACACTGCCTGCAGTGCATGAATGTTCCCTGCTGCAATTCACAAGCCTCCTCTGTGTGGGGACATGGAACTGGCAAGGCTGGCTCGTGATTCACCTTGTGCCCGGGCTTGCTGCTCCCTGAAATCCTTGGCCACATTTGAATTCTGTCCGTCAGTTATTCTTTGTGGGCAGCCAAGCAGGGGTTTCTCATCTTGGGTCAATTCTTAATTAACAAGGTTTAACAGGACCTGGGTTATCAGCCAGACATGAGGCTTTGCTTTCAGGAGCAGGTGCCCCATCCATGACTGCAGTGGCCTGGACACACAGGACTAGCACAAGCTGAGATGGGGTTGGGAGCAAAATACAGCCAAAATCCTTGTTCTTTTCACCTGCAGGACTATTAAAGCACTGCCTGGGTCCAGGTTGTGCTGCTCACTGACCCAGGGAGGGGCTGATACAGCCCCGCAGCTGCACATTCCTCTCATGGGGTTAAATCAGGATTTTAAAGCCGTTATTTCTAGCCATGCTCAAACCTAGAGTTACTCTTTTATATCCCAGTGACTGTGATAGGGAAACGTCATTTATCACTTCCACAGTGCTCTGGTTCTGCATAAACCCCAAGAACTTCAGCTGAGCCTATTTCTGAGGAACAGGCTGCTCAGTCCAGGCTGCCCCTGGGGCTGTGATGGCTCCTGGGGCAGCCCCAGTTCTGTGTGTCTCCAGCTCTCCAACACTCAGATTTTATTCTATTTGCATTCCTCCTCTGACTCAGCCTTTAAAAATCTTCCTTGCTACTGCACTGTGAATGGGTTAGATGATTGCATTTTATTCTAGTTCTCTTTTCACATTGCAGCTTGTTTTCATAACCAAATAAAATATCTGCTGACATGACATCATCTTTGGGAACACCGTGCTGTGTCCCCTCGGTGATACCCATGTGCCTTTCTCTGGGTGTGGACATACAGCTTTGTTGTCCTGGCTTTTGTCTCACCTCCTCAGGCTGACCCCAGTAATGAGAAATTAATTATTCCCAGAGGCAAAATGTAGGGTCAAAAACTGCAGCAGCTTCCCCCAGGTGTGACATGGCCATGTCTTCACCCCACAGCAGCCATGGGGCAATGCCAGCAGGCAGATGTGTGCTGCTGCTGCTGGGGCTGCTGCCATCTCTTTTCCTGAAAGAAATATTTATGTATATATAGGTATATATCTTTATATTGCTCAGTGTTCACCCAGGAGCAAGGAGATTTCCACTGCTGGAAATTCAGCTCACGCATTCCCCACTGCAGCAATCCAGCGCCGGTCACAGAAGAGCTGGGAGAGGAATGCTTCTTGCTAAAAATAAACACAGGAAGGCTGGCTATCGAGAACTTTTGCTGCCTTTCATTGCCAGCTTAAAAGGCTCCAGCTCACATGATTCTTTCCCCCAGGTGCTGGCAGCTGAGGGATGATGCCTTCTGGCTCAGGTCGCTGCTTCCCGTGCTGCTGCAGTGCCATCCCTGCCATCCCTCTCTCTTTTGGTGGTCCCTGACATTGGGGATGGATCTAAACGGTACACCCAGTGCTGCTGCTGGGTTCCTTGGGTGAATGGAGCCACGAGTGTGTGTGCCTGAGCTTTGTGCTGCACTGCAGGCCCTGGGATCAGGAGTGCTGAAGTGATGATACAAAGCTGGCAGCTGAAACATCCTCACTCTGGAGGACCTGGGACCCCTCTGCTGTCTTTCTACAAAGCCCAGGGATTTTAATTTCATTTTTTTTACTGTAACTGCCTTCTTTGGTCCATAAACTATATTGTTTTCATTTAATTCTGGGAACATAATGAATTTCTGTGGGCTTGTTTCCTGTTCAGTGTAATATCTTTGCTAGATGTGAGGTTTATTTCACAAGCTACTTATAAATTCATTCAGACTCACAATTGTTTCATCTTGGGAGCAATCAATAAAAAGAAACATGAGGGAGATTTTAGACCCTTCACTTCCACTGAAATTCAGGGATGTAAATCTGTCATCTGACTTTTTTTTTTCCCTGAGTGCTGAGTAATGTTGGAAAAATGTTAAACCTTATACTAGTACCTCAGTGTGCCTATGGAATTGCCAGAGTGTGAAATTCTCCCTTCTTTACTCCCAAAAGAGTCTTCAGCATAGAAAACCTCATTGGGTGTTGTGAAGAGGAAAGGAAAAGCTGCCAAAAATGGAGGGTGTAACAGTGTCAGGGTCTGTTCCTTGGACAACCATTCTTCATGTCATGCCCTTACCTCAGCTCAGTCTACTCCGCCTTATCACACCATCAAGTGGATAATGTCTGTTTTTTCCTCAGTTTTCTGATAACTTTGGATAAAAGCTAACCTCCCTGGAGCTAATCTGCAGCTGGCCCTTCTGTGCCTCCTAGCAAAAATACCCAGACTAAAGCTAACATCTGGCTATCAGCAAATAGATTTAGAACAGCAAATATATATTTAATTTTCTAGATTTATCCTCTTTATTTTTTTGCCAACAGTGAGAACCTGAGGAGCTGCTGATCACTCTTTTGAAAAGCTTGCCAAAAAATTGCCTGATTTCTCTTCTCACTTGTGCAGGCCAGTTGCAGAATGCTGGTGGTGTCAGTCTGGTATAAATAAAAGCAAAATGAAGCGCAGGCTCCCAAGGTCGCCAAGAGCCATTTGGGAGACTCACTGGCATCCTGGTGTTTTTAGACTCAGCCTGGGGATGCTGTTTGGGCCATTAGGTGCTGCTCAAGGGGGAATAAAATTATCATAATCCAGCCCACTTCTCTTATGGCCATGCATGTTGTTGGCTCTCTCCTCAGGATTGTTTCTAAAGCAGTTCACATTTATCCATGCAAATGTGTCTTATGTGCCAGTGAGCTGGGCTTGTGCTCGGATAGAACCATCTGGAGGCACACGGGCACTCGGGGCACGAGCCTGGAGCTAGAGGGGGCAGCAGAAGCAGCCCCACAAATCCCCTGCAGACTTGCAGCACCCACTCACTGCCCATAGGCCCTCCTTGCTGCCATGGGATCCACTGTGGTGCTGAGAGTTCAATGTTTCTTTTTGCATTCACACAGCTGCTGATAAATCAGAATTGCATTGAGCCTGGGCTGAATTTTATTTTGTTTAAAGGCCAGACCCCAGAAAGCTTTTTTTCCCCCCTTGAAGGTTGTTTTGCTCTGAATTTGAGACCATCATGGAGTGTGAACCAACAAGAGCTTGAGAAGCCCCTGTTCCCACTGCCTTGAAATGTTGTGATGACTGTTTGAGTGCTCTTCATCCATTTCAGTGCAGATTGAACTATACTTACATGGACCATTATTGACACAGGTGATTAAGTGGGTAAGGAATTAATTTACAAGAACAAAATCTACATCTAATGTATTGCCAGCTCTGAGATGTTTTAATAATAAAGCAGGTCTTGCACTAAATTCAGGGATAATGTAGGACCTTGTGTTATTAATTAAAAGTAGAAGTCTTTTAGCAGCAGATGAATGAATTTGTGTTGATTTTATATGTTTTTGCTGCCTACTGCTCAGCTCAGTTTCAACCTCGCAGACGTAAGACTTAGTGATGGAGCAGCAATCTAAAGTCACAAGAACCAGGTGAAATGTGGATGTTCAATGTCTAAAATTTTCCACCTCAATTGTGTGGACAGCCTTAGGGGGTTTAGCTGAAATACAAAATGAAAGGCTAGAGATATTAAACCCCAAAATTTAGCATTGGCCTTCCACCTCCCCAAGACGAGCACAGTCCATGCTTACTCTTTCAGATGTGCTGGGTGGGCTGAGGCAGGAGAAGGCCCAGTGTGACCCCACTGCTTAATGTGTGGCTCTGAGAGGGGGAATGGATGAAGGGGAGGATGAACAGGGAGCTTCAGACACAGGGTTTAATTCTCCTTTGCCTACAATGTGTGCTCCATCTCCTGTGCTGCTCCAGTCCACTGGTGGAAGGAGGGATGTCAGTGAGGCCAGGCTGCTCCTGTGTGTGCAAACAGATGGATTTACACCTCTTGTCTGGAGAGCTGTGGAGCAGACAGCCCCACTGAATGAAGATCCAGAGTAACCGGGAGTGAGCCTGGGTGTGAGCACAGATGTGGAATTTAATTATTTTTTTCTTTTTGTTTGAAGCACTTGTGATCTCAAGGGGGAAGGAAAAACTGACAAGAAACTCACTCCTGATTTTATTGATGTTGAGAGGATGTCCCAGCACACAAGCTGTCACGGAAACTTGAAGGAGCATGAAGCAGAGCTGGCTGCTAGGCTGTATCCCAACATCATCCCTGTGGTCACAAGGGGCTCCCGTGGGGGTCCTGTTCTGCCATGGATGGGCAGGTGAGGGGCTGCAGCTCCACTCATCCCACCCAGCTGGTGAAAAGGGGCCTTGTTCAGCTGCACACCCTCTCCGGATTTGCTAGTTTGCTTAAAAATCCCTGATTGACTGTAGGCAATGGGAATCTCATGTGGCAGGTCCACACAGGAAAATTTGTTCCATAGTAATTTGTACTAAAATTAAAATAATCAAATATAAAAACTTGTTCATTATGGTGAATCCAAAGAAAGCAAAAAGCAGTAAGGAAGCACATTTGGAGGACAATTCAAACTCCCCTTTGTGCTCAGCTCTGGCTATGCTGGCTCACCCTGCTCCATCTGCCAAAAAGGGTTAGAAATGCAATGTGGATCCCAGGGCTCTGTTCTTCCCAAAAGTTGAGGAAAGCCCATGAAATAGGTTTTCACCTGGCGTTTTCCTGCCTGCCCACCTGCCCACCTGCCCACCTGCCTTCTTCTCACCTGTTTTCAGGGGGATTCTTTGTAATCTGAAATCCAGGGGAGCTGCTGCTCTACATCACATCTCATGACTGGGGCCACCCATGGGCCGCTCCTCCACGAGCATTTAGAAGGATTTTACTCTCGGAAAAAGTTCTCCCCACCTGTAATAATTGGACCTCAATTAATGCCCAGAAGTGCAACTTTCCCTTGCTATGCCAGTGGTGGGCCCTATCCTATTCCACACACCAGGGTCATGTCTGGCCCTACTGACATCATCCCAAAATCCTCATCCCCTGGGTGTATTTCATCCACACTTTTCATTTCTTAAAATTTCTCATCCAAACAATTAATTTATTATTCTTTCTTCCCACTTCTCTTCTGTCCCCCAGTATGTTTATTTTATGCATTGATGCCCCTGATCTGGTTGTGCAAGTGACTTTTATGTTTATACCAGGTCCACAGTAAATCAAACCTCCAGGTGAGGACATGGAAGCTTTGTATGGCAGCAGGAAATTTAGGTGCTTTCTCCATCTCTCAGTGTCTGCCTCATTTATATATCCAAATTTGTGATCTTGCCTTGAAAAAATCCATAATGACTCATTGCCTCTCCTGGATCTACTGTCAGTAACACAGTTAGTTATAACCAGTTAATTAACTGAAAAGTCTAATTACTTAAAATTCAGTCCTTTACTGGGATTTTGCTGTTGTAGGAGAATGCCAAATAATAACTATGCTTTGCAATATACCCTTGTTTTATTTTTCTTGGGGAACATGCAAAAGTTATATGTAAATATTTCTTTCTCCAGCAAGCTCACTTTATTATCCCCTTTCCTTTAGCTTTCATTAAAAACTGCTCCCACCCCTTCTTTAGTTTGAACATATAAATAAATAATGTTTGATTCAAACAACCTCAGCCATAAAAACCTGCTTGAAAAGAAACTCAGGCAAGTACCACATCTGGAATAATCGTCAACATATTTTAGAAAGAGACTTCATTTTTCTCACACAGGATACTAAATCATGATGGCTACATGTGCCAAAAATAACACAGTGGGATATGACTATGGGAGGACGTGAACCTATAATGAGGTTCAATAAAGTACTAATCTTATGGGGTAATGCAATCTGGTTTGCTTTTGCTAAAAGAAAAGCCTGTGTGTGTATGTGTGTGTATGTGTGTGTGTGTTAATACTCAGGGGTGTGCCCACAACATTGCTGCCTCCACACCTCTCAGATTAAGGCCATGCATGGGAATGGGCATTTCAATGCTGAAGGGTTGGTGTCAGGGTTTCAGGGAGCCACAGAGCCTAGAGCTCCAGGGATAATGGAGCTGGAAAAAGCATTGCAATGGCATGGCAGGGCCTCAGCATTGTTGACACTACCCTATGTTAACATGGGCCACCTCTGGAGATGGAGATCTCAGCAATAGCTGAATATGCCACAGGGTTAGGGTTGGGGGTGAGAGAGTCAGAAAGCCTACAGCTCCAGGAACAGCGGGGCTGGAAAAGGTGTCCCAAGGCCATCCTGTCGGGGCCTCAACATTGCTACTCCTACATCTTTCTGATCTGCACCAGCCGTGATGATGGGGACCTGAGCCCCAAGGTCAAGCTGCCATTAGGCATAGGGTTAGATTTGACACTGTTTAATCCAGATTCTGGTGTCTTCTTTCAAACTCTTTTCACTATTTTGAAATGCAAATAAATATTCCAAAGCTCATTAGCTCTTTCCCAAATTAGCCTCATTCCAAGAAGGATAATGGATTCTACCTGCCCTATCATTTCGGTGAAAGGAGATTCAATGGGACAATGTACTGTTGTGTCAGAACAAGAGCTTTACCATCTACTGAGCATCTCCAGAGGTGCTCAGTAGTTCAGCACATTTTCTTCAGGTAGAATTTCTTCAGGTCTGTAATTATCCTTTTTCCTCCAGTTCATCTCCAGTTAGAAGGGGAACCCACTAATTAAATAATCCCTGATCTTGGGGAGATAAAAAATGGGCCTCTTTTTACACCTTGGAAACGGGACACAGGTGAAGATGACTACAAGAATGAGAAATATGGAAAACAACTAAACTAAGAACAACTCTGAATTACAGGAAAGTCTTTCTAATGCTGAAAACTCATAGCCTGAAGTTGCTAAAGGAAAGGGAAAAAGTCCTATTCCTTTAGATGTTTTTTCTCACTACAGAGGAGGAAGACTGGCAGGAGCTGTTGTGTGCCTACTAAGAAGAGACAGGGTTTTTCCCGTTTTTTCTGGAAACCCGTTTTCTTAGTAATATCCTCCACCAGCTTAATTTCCACCATCCAGGGTCCAGCTGTGCAGTGGGGAACATCTCTGGCCTGGAAGGACAGTGCCAAGGTGGTTGCACACAAACCCAGGAAGAGGATCATACCTTCCTCTTCCTCCTCTTCCCTTGCAGTTCTTGCAATCCCAGTGGAGGAGGCACTTTACTTCTTTACTTCCAGCAGATGTGAAAACAGTAAAAAAGCTTGGCCAGGGCCCCAAATCTCTGGAGCCTCATTTAATGCATCAGTGGACGTTTTAATCCCACACCATTCTTCCTTCTCCAATGTTATCTGCAGGAGATTGGTACAAATAATTCAGCACTTGGGTTTCTTGTGACACAAGAAGAGCATGACACACGAATACTTTGGCTCAGGGAATGCTGTCCCAAGTGGCTTTTATCAAACATAACATTTCCCTAGACATCTTGATCGCCAACACAGTGCCAGCCCCTCTGAGCACCCAATTTACTATGCTCTAAATAAATCAAACTTCAACTGATAGATTTTTTGCCATGTAATCAGTCTGCTTTCATAAAAATTCCCTTCTCTTGGCATTCATTCACATGTGCCTTACAAATGTGCACACTGTATTGAATCAGATGTGTGGGAAATATATATATTTTCCATATGGATCACAATATGCCATAAAAGGTTTTCCCCCGCCCCCCTCTCCCCTCCTCGCAGTCTCTCGAGGGCATATATCATAACAATTGAAATCTGATGAGAAAATGAAAAAATGCTTGGTGTTCATATCTTCCAAGTAGTCTCTCAGAGTCCTGCTGCTGAAAGGGACATAAATCATCAGCACTCACAAAATGTTGTTACCTGAATATACAAAACAAAACAGAACTTGTTTCTTGCTACCGGAAAGAGAAAAGTACTACAGCCAAAACCAATGGTTTCAAATTGTCAGTCAGGCTATATTTAGCTGGAGAAATTTAGCTGGAGAAGTTATGTGTGCTAGAAAGGACGGTAGCTAAAAAGGGGTGCAGCCCATTGCAGGCATTTACCTGGCATGAGGAAGGAAAGCTGGAACATTCTGGTGCTTTTCTAACCTGGAAGATGTCCAAGCTGGTGCTTACCCAAATCCGTACCTGGATGGACTTCCAGACATGCTGGTGCACTGGCAGCATCCCATGGGATAAAGCAGGGGTGAGACCCCGGTTGGCAGCTGCAAAGGGCACACTAGGTGCTCGGTCTGCCTGCTGCTGGGATTCCCTCTGAACCCTGGAGCCGAGGAGAAGGGTACAGAGCAGCCAGCAGGACCCTTCTCCAGACTCATTGACCCTCCAAGGTAACAGCGCTGAAGTTCTCCAGCATGACCCTCCTAGCACAAGTCTAGTCTAACCTGTCCTCTTGCCAAAATAAAACTAGTAAACCCAAAAGAAATAAACCATTAAGAAGTCTTTCAGTAAGATGTCACTTTTTAAAAAAAAATTATCTTTGTAATTGAAACATGTGAAAATGACAAACTGTCTCTGGATAGCTCTGCAGACAGAAATAAAATAGGTGATAACAGTTATGAAAACATTGTCCAAATCATTCACTTCCTGCCCCAAATTTTAAAGTTATGCTATGAATAAAAAACCAAAATGCCTTGAAAATATCCATCAGATTACTATACTTTCCCAAAAACTACTCTCTGATCCAGGATATGCTGTCAGCTGGAAAAGAGGCCAGATAAAACCTGGCATTTAGTTTGTGAGCGACAGCAGCGTGCTCTGTGCAGCACCTCTGCTTTCCATCACAGCCAGGTTTAGCATCCCTTGTTTCTGAACCTGTCCCCTCCAGCAAACACAGGGACACTGACTGGTTCGGGGTCTTGTTCTGGTTTGGACAAAATCAGCAGCAGGACTGCAAATAAAACTCGTGTTTCCTGATCCCATACAGCTACCTAGCTGCATGTTCTTCCTCTGACATGGTGCAGGGGGGTGTGCAGCAGAAAAGAGGAAAATCAGTCTCCTTCCAGCAACCCGCTGGCACCCCACGGCATCTCCTCTCCCCACTGTGAGCCACCTGCATCACCTTAGGGTGACTCTTGAGAAGGAACAGGGTTTGTATAGGAGCAAGAGGATGAGGTGGCTTTCCCACGTCGCAGCAACTACTCCCAGCTTTCTGGCTCCATCTTCTGGAAGTGAGACAAAGTACAGATTTCTCAAAGCCTGAGCTTGTATGACAAGTTTATAATGCCCTACAATGTTGGCTCTGCAATATG
This sequence comes from Petroica traversi, assembly GCA_025920805.1. NCBI lineage: Eukaryota > Metazoa > Chordata > Aves > Passeriformes > Petroicidae > Petroica > Petroica traversi. The sequence continues at coordinate 9,051,034 of JAHLSL010000025.1, read as the reverse complement.
TCTGGCACAAAAAATCCCTTTCATGACATATTAAACTTGTAATTAATCTCTGTAAAATGCGTCTGCAAGGAAAAGAAAAATGAAAAGAGAACATGGCAGTGTTGAAGCGACAGGTAAGGAACAGAAGATGAAGCATTTCAGTGCTAAACCATGCAGGCTGGCTACGGTTTGTTGTTGTTGTTGTTGTTGTTGTTGTGTTTTTTTCATGCATTTTCTATCTCCTTTTTAAGTCCTTCCCCAACTGGTATGGGATGACGGGGATCCAAAGCATAAAAGCACCATGGTGACATAGTAGCCTTTCAGTTAAAAAAAAAAAAAAAAAACAACAAAAAACCAGAACAGAAATAGCTGAGAAATTATTTCAGAGCTTGGCTGAGTGGCCTCAGCGTGCACAGGATGGGTCATCCCAAGCGCACAAATCAACAGCCCAGTGTTTGCGGTGACATTTCTCCACCCAGTGACGGATTCTGCCTGAGGGATACAGAACACTTCCATTTAAGATGCAGTAGATTTTGCACAGCCTTATGCTCAGTGTCTGCCAAACAGACTCCCCCTCTGCTAGCTGCATTTTGGTTTATGCTGCCAAATTTAGGTTCCTGTGCTTGGGCTCCGTTTGGCAGTGGGTGCTGCTGCTGTGGTTACGCCTGGCAGACACTTGCCTGGGATGCTGCAGGTCTGGTGTACACTAAGGGCAGTCAAGCGCAGGCCCAGGAACACATGTTTAAAAGTTTCATGCTGCTCTTTTGTTGTGGGAGTGCATTTTGCCTGCAAACTCTAAGCCCTGCAGATTCTCTTAGAGGTACTAATTAATTACCTGTAACTACTGTAATTGCACAAGAGCATCTTTGCCCCTCTCAGAGCTGCATTGCCATACACAATCTGCCTCAGCAAAAATAAGTTTTTGTAGAATCCTAGAGTGCTTTGGCTTGGATGGGACCTTAAAGATTATCTTGTTCCAACCCCCGGCCATGAGTGCAGTGACACCTTCCTCTATCCCAGGTTGCTTCAAGCCCTTGGCCTTGAAAACTTCCAGTGATGGGGCAGCGACAGCTTCTCTGGGCAACCTGTGTCAGGGTCTCACCACCCTCACAGGGAAGAATTTCCTTCTAATGTCCAATCTAAACCTACTCTCTTTCAGTTTAAAGCAATTCCCCCTTGCCCTGTCGCTCTCTGCCCATGTAAAAAGTCACTCTCCGTCGTTTAGTAAGCCCCTTTAGGCACTGGAAGGCTGTGAGTCTCCCTGGAACTTTCTCTTCTCCAGGATGAACACCCCCAGCTCTCTCAGTGTGTCCAGAGCAGAGGGGCTCCAGCCCTCGGAGCATCTCCCCGGCCTCCTCTGGACCTGCCCCACGTCCTTCCCGTGCGAGGACCCCGGGCCTGGGTGCCATACTCTGAATTTATACTCATCTTCGCGGGGTGAAGTGCTTTCTCCTCTCGGCTCCAGTTTAGCTTTGTGCCAGAGGGTGGTGCTCGAAACAAGCTCTGCCTGCTCCTCCCGCGGCCGCGGCGCCTCCGGGCGGGGGCTCCGCGGGGATGCGCCCGTTCCACCTTCGGCAGCACAAACAGCTGCCCGGGATAAGCCATTTGGGGGATATTCCACATAAACTCACCCTGACCGGAGATCTCCGAGTTCGTAAAGCCTTTTTAAAGTTTTTACTTAACTTTCTACAGTTTACCTGTCATGATCTTCTGCCTCACAGTAATCAAATTTAAGGATATATTAGGTATTAAATATGTTTAGGGTTATTATTTCAGGTTTGCAAACTCTTATGTGGTTAAAAAAATAAATAACATGGAATCACAGAATGATTTGAATAGGAAGGGAACTTAAAGCTCCCCTCATTCCAACCTCCCTGTCATGGGCAGGGGCACCTGTCACTAGACCAGGTTGCTCAAAGCCCCATCCTGCTTCTGCAGGATCAAAATCTATAACAAATCAGAATAAATTCAAATGCAGAAACAAATTTCCAAATTTCTGCTGAGAAAAAGATGGGCAGAGGGTCTGACTTTTGGGGCCAGGAGCCCTTTGTTTTCCTTACCAGCAGCATTTCAGTGTCTCCAAAAACATTCCCATCATGTTCCAGCTCAGGCAAAAGCTTCGTCATGGTAATACATCCTCATTATACCCATCAGTGTAATTAAGTAGATTATTAATGGTTATCCTATTTAAAAAGCAATTTTTACAGTGGAAAGATCAATGTCCTGAGCAAGCAGCAAAAGACTTCCATAGCTACACTGATGTTGCTTTGGCTAGACATTGATCCTAAGTCACCAGAAGAGAGTAAAGTGAAGCATATGACACTTCTGCTCACTGGAAAAGCTGCAGAATTTAATTCTGAAATTTCCAGAGAAACACCAAAAATGTGCACAATGATTTCCCAACTGTTTCAAAAGGGTGAGGATATCTAATCCCGCAGGCATCTTCTGAGTCTCACCTCCTTTTCCTATTTCTTTGCCTCTTCACATATAAATCTGTGCTTCTGATGTGTGAGTTATGATTTTTAAATGCTTACTTTGGCAATGTGGGTGGTGGGATGTTCCAGCTTTGCCTGGAGGCAAAGGAGAGGTACTCTGTCCTTGGAGATAGGTATAAACATGAGAGACTTGGCCAAGAACTTCCTGGTAGAAATCGCTATTCTCTGAAGCAGAACTCTTTAAGGGAAAAACCAGGAAGCCAATTTGGACATCTGTATGGTTTTTGACTGAGATAATTGTAACCATGGGATAGTGACCTGAGCAAACAGCAAAGCAAACCACAGATGATCTGATTAGTTTTCTGCCGTGGACATTTTATCTGTATGTTCAACACAGAATGAAAGACCATTCTTCAAAGCCCCCAGCGTCTTTGGGGAAATCTTCTGTCATTAGTCCCCATGGTGATGTCAATCAAGCCCTACCCCGGCTCCTGGGCAGAGAAATCCATACCTTGTCCCAGCCAGCCTCCTGCACAGGCAAGGGTGAGTGACTTTCTGCAGGATGCTTGCAGCAGATATGATTATACTGCTAAGCAGCATTTTCTTGCTGCTGGAAGGCACTTTGAAAGCCTCTCTATTTCTTTCCTTCCTCAGGGGTAGATAGGAGGGCATCTTCTAATGGCATTCCTAGGCAGATTTGGGAGTCTCTCAGTCCTGGAGGGACAAAACTTTGTTGTTATTAAAATGCAAATAAATTTAAACATTCATTTTGGTCATAATGAATAATAAAGTGAGGTGATAAAGTATGAATACTGCTTTTTTATATGTCTTTTCAGGACTTAGAAATCTGAGTTTGATTATAGCAAAGAGTTTTTAGTGTCTCTTAGGCGTGGCAACGTAACCCAACCCAGTGGGACTCCAAAAAGGTTTGTATGGCTCATGGGTACAGAGACTGAAGGTTATACTCTTCCAACTCATCATGGGATGGTAATGACTCCATTAAGCATTTAGTAAATTTAAATAGCTTTCTAAATTCCCAGCATCCCTTTGGCCATGTAATATATTTTATTTTTAACATAGGCAGCAGTTACAACATTTAAATGTTTTCAACATGCAGGATCTGAAAATGATGTGGGATTATTTTGCTCCCCTGTCCTGCTTTTAATCTCCAAATTGTGTCAATGATGGACAAGAGAGAGGGAAAAGACTGGGTTTTATGGGCTGGCAGTTATAGACTACTTGGTATTCTTGGAGAATTGACAGGTCTTCCCCTACAGAGGCTTGCTCTCCCTTGAAGGTTAATTATTTTGCTCTTTATAAACACCAGCTTCACTTTTTCCCTTCTAGTTTGCCTTCAGAGACAGTTATTTCCAAATATTCAGGTTGGTGCATTTACCAGATTGTTGCACAATATCAGCCTCAGGATACCAGGTTATTTCTAGCAGTTTTCCACGTCAGCTTTGCTCCCTTCATGTCCTCTGTTGTAAACCACAACTTTGGTCACCACAGCTTTGGTCAACCATTTTTCTATCCTAGGAAAAAGCTGGGTGAGAAATAAATTATAGGCTCAAATTTCAGTGCCTTGAGAAGTCATTTGGTTTCAACTTGTCTCCAAAGCCATGAGCCCATCTCCTTTGTGTGTGAGGGCAGGCTGGAGTTTGGTGTGGCCCCGGGAAGATCCCATTCTGACGGGCGCCATGACAATAAGCATGTTAATTAAATTAATTAATTTAAAGGGGCAAAGGTTCAGTGGGCGGGTGGTGCTTTTGTATTTCCAAACCAGTTAACTCAGCTCAAATTCAAAGCTGACCAAGACAGATCTGCTTTGACTGGCAAACCCCAGCGCTCTGTGGAGCCGCAGCCATGCTCTTTGTACGAGCCTGGCCCCTGCCAAGCCTCGGTGGCTGGGATGAGGCATGGCCTTAGGTTAGCAGAAATGCAATAAGATATCAAATTAGTTGGGGCTCTCTGTCCTTTTTGAAATCACGGGGAGAATTGGGATGTGCCAGGGTGCAGAGTGCTATTCTTCCTATCTCTTAGCGCCATTGTGCAGGGCTGAACAAAGCCAAGAGGTGTAATTTAAAGGTGCTGTGACCTCCCATGAGCAGCTCTCCCCATTGTGAGGCCGGTTTTGTTTTCTGTATGTGTTTTTTTTCTCCACTGAGATCTCCTGATCATAAATATGCATGAATAAAAGAGCCAGGGTAGAGGAGGGGAGGGGGAAGGGGGCTCATAACCAGCATGGATAAAGTCCTTTTCTAAATTTTCCACTCTCAGCTTCCTGACGTCGAATGAAATAAGGGACCACACTGCCGGATTAGCTCAGCCGGAGTTCCTATTTCCAATTGTAAAAGCAGAACCCTGGCACCATAACAATCATTATAATTATCACTTGCAGAGGGGTCTTATCATATAACAGCTTCTTTTTATTCAGGATAGAGTGGGACTGGAGGGGGCTGGGGGAGATAATTCCAACCACAGGGGTTTGCGTCTTCATTCATCACTTTCCAAACAAGTCAGTGGAAAATTGAAGTCCCTGAGCAATTTACAGATTACAGCTCTCTCCTGGTCCAGGGACATGTGTGCACACATACACACGCCCACTCCACACATCTGACATAGACCAGGTACGCTGTGGGTGACCATCAGAAAGAAGGATAAAAAATCCCCCCGCCTTGCTTTTCTGCTCCAAACTCAGGCAGAAATGGACGTAACCTTCCCTTTTAAGCCTAGCAACTCCAGCCTGGCCACACAGCTCCTCCTGGATTAATCTTTCTTTTTTTTGGCTCAGTGAATTGTGGTCAAGGCCATTGTAACGTGAGTGCTGCCGGAGCGCGGATTGGCTGAAGGAGGCTCAGAGAGGCCCCTTTTCACTGGGGACTAATTGCTTTAGACCACCAGTATTTGGGAGCTACAGATGTCTTCCTTAATTTGCCTAGAGAGCACAATCGGCCCCATCTGTTGCATTTTTTTTCCCCCCTCTGTCTCTCAAGTCGCCTTCTTCCCCCTGTCTGCAAAGGCCTAAATTGAAAACTCATCAAAAAGTAATACAAGAGCAGTTTGGCTGGGAAGCTGCTGCCGTGGGGCTTTGCCGTTAATAAAGGCCCCCCTGCTACTTTTACACATGGGTTGGGGAGTAGAGAAAGGAGGAGGAGGAAAGCAGAAACAACCTAGAAGGAGAAAAAAAAGAAGCTAAAAACTAACAGCCAGATGGGATATTTGGAGGCTGGATAATTTGATGTGTCATGGCTGGAGGAGAACAAGGGGCAGCCCCTTGTTTTCTGTGTGTACACACAACAAAATAGATGACTTCTAGAGATGGGAAGGGAGAGAAGCCGGGGCCCGGCCGGGGGATCTGCACATCCCGGTGTCGCTGGTATGGGGGAGTGATCAGTGCCCTGTGGTCCATGGCTTTCCAGTGCACACTTCCAGGAACAGAGGGAAATGGAGAAGGGTCAGAAGGAGGAAAGGGGGAAGAGGACGGGTTAGCCTCTGTCCTCCTGCAGAAGCCTTTGCCCTTTTGCAGAGATAGAAAGTTGTCTTGGCCTGGAGTTGTGTTGGACCACTTGCAGGCTGTAGACTAGGAATGTGGCTCTGCACCTACCCATACTCGGGAAATCAGAAGAGGGTGTTGTTTTCTTCTTGCTTGGTCAGTGCTTCCTGTCAAACTCATCTCTGGGCAGAAAGAGAGAACAAGCCTGAAAAACCACTTAAAATATTGATTGGAAAGCTCATGGGGGAAAATACACCTCATCTTTCTCCAAAATTCCCATATTGGCTAGCTCAGGATGCATAGTTTATGAGTGCAACATAAACCCCACATTCCTTAATGCAAGTAGAAATGGTATTTCCTTCTGGCACATTTGGAGCTGGAGCTCTATGGGGACATGGTGAAATCACCAGCCAGCCCTGACCTGGTGTGTGCTTGGTCTCTGCCCCTGCAAAAAGCAGTGGATGTGCTCACATCCTGTCTGGGAGAGAGTAAATGTCATCCCATTAGTGACAGGAGTCAGGCGGGAGTTTAAATCTCCCAGTCCCAGCCCGATGGTATAGCCACAGGGACACCTGAAAACAACTGCCTGGGCTTAAAGGAGCAACCCAATTCAGCTCACCTGTGATTTATTTCGCAATATCATTGAACCACAGAAGGGTTTAGATTGGAAGGGATTTTAAAGATCATCTAGTCCCAACACCCCTCCCTTGGGCAAACACTAGCCAACTTAGGACTGAAGATTTTTCTCTATATCCCTTTCTTGCCTTAAACAAACTTTTTTGTGAAGTAAGTTTAAGGGAATGTGGCGGGCTGGTTGTTTGCTCTCCTTATGCTAAAAGAGAAGTCCTTCAGTCATGGAGAAACCCCCACATCTCCTCCTCCCACCCAGCCAGTGCCTGTGTTGGCTGCCCCGGTGCTTGCTTTGCCAGGGAAGGCTGCTGCAAGGGCAGGAAACGTTTTGGCCACCCACTGCAGAGGATGGCAGGGAGCTGTCTGTGAAGGCAGCCCAGTGTGTGGCAGCTGTGCAGGTGAGAGGTGCTTCCTTACAGGACTCTGTCCTGAAATCTGAGCCTGGGTGCTAGTGCTGTGGCCATCAGCACTTGATCAATCATTCCCATTTCCTGTCTGCTCATCAGGCATCTCCCCCCTGAGTCCTTAGACAGGTTTTGTTTAGATGTCCAGTTAGAGACTAAAAAAATGTCCATTTATCTTGAAGGACCCTCTGAAAACAATGCAAAAGAAATCACTGCAGAAGTTTGGTGCTACTGCTGGGAGTCCTGTAAGGACCAGTGTGTGGACTTGGGACCTGTGGGATGGAGCCAGCAGCTCCCATTCTGCTGCAGGATAGCTTCCAGCCAGTGCCACCATCTATTCCCAGTTTGCTTACACCATCAGCAGCTTCTTCTCAGCAGAGGTTTCCTAAAAAGAAGTTAAACTTGCACCTGTGAGGTGGAGGCATAGGAAAAAGTACTTTCACTGCTGGATAGTGGGATCCACAAAGCACCCCACAGCCCCTAGGCTGGGCAGAGATGGGGAATGGGATAGCTGCAAGGGCACTAAAAGCTGGTTTCCATGTTCCACATGCTGCCATTCTGCTTGGGAGTGAGGAAATTCTCCCCCCGGTGAATACTGAAAGTTTATCTGTCTCAGTGGGGCTGAGTGAGGTCCCAGGTCCCCTTCAGTGCTGAGTTATTGGAGAAACACAACCACAAGCAGCCTTTATTGCTGTCTTAACTTTTTTTTTTTCCTTACTACTTTCCTTATTGCTTTTTGCTTTTCCTTGGATACTCCTGTTTAAAAACCATGTGATTTTGCTTCTCCTAAGGAAAAAGAAAATCAGTTTATCAGACTGGGACGATCTTGATGCATTGGTGAAGAACAAAGGCCAAAGTTCCGGGGTTCAGAGCCCAGGCTGTGTCCCAGGAGTGGAACCTCAAATGAAAAATCCACAAGCAGGTCTCTGTGCTGGGGCTAATCACTTCCCAAGGCAGCCCTCTCCTTGGGGAGAAGGTGTGAATAGCTTCCTTGAATAAGTCACTGGATAGCCTTGGCCAGTCTCAGGCTGGCTGCTGCTTCCCGTAGGTCGCTGTCTCATACTCAAAAACTGGATACTCTGTTGTGACGTTTGTTTTTCCTCTGATGCATGTCAGAAAATAAAACAGCTGTGTGCAGGCCAGCTGTGCCAATGGGAAGCTGCAGGCTGTGGGGTGAGAGGAGAGAGAGACAGGCTGATGGGCATCCCTCTTGTCTGTCTGTGTTTCCTGTAAGGCTTAACCTAAGGATCAGCAGTTGAAAACTCTCAGAAGGAATATGGCAATGATAAAAGGGAGCTCTGGTTCTTGTTGAGGCAGCCCAGAAACTGTTGAAGAGGCACTGGAAAAGCCATTGAGCTTTTGTCTAATAACTCCTGTGATAATAATTAGCTCAGCCAAAGCAGATTTTAAAGGGGCTTTAAAGTTCTTGCTCAGTGGCTTGAAAGAAAAAAGGCAACCAGAGTCTCCTCTCATCTGAACATCAATGTGAATCCCACAAAATCCCATTATTCCTCTTTTGTATCAGCAGTTTGATCAGTTCAGCCTTTTCCCTCCCCAAGGCAACAACTTTTCCTCTTTGTGTATGTTCTCCCCTCAAAATCTGAGCGCTTCACCATGTACACACACCATGCTCAGAGCCTGGTCCCCTCCTCCCCTGAACCCTTGCAAGTGGCTCTGACTTTCTGTCCCCATCTTGCCAGAAAATGAACAGGTGGAGGTAGAGGAAGGAAATCTGTCTGCAAGAGCACCTGCATTCACCAGGATATTTTTCTTAAAAGAAGAAAGAATTTGATACATTTAAAAGCAAAATGATCTCAGACTTTGCTTTAGCACTTGATGTTTGGAGAGAAAACCTGATGGTCTAAAACTCACATCTTCATTAGAGCTAAGTCTGCTTGCAGTGGAAGGTAAAATTCTGCTAAAAGTCAGTGGTTTGGGTGATTTTTTTAACAGAGCCAGCTATGGAGGACTGGAAGCAGAAATGCTGACACCAGCCCAGATCTGTTGACCAGAGACCTGTCAGTGCTTTGCATCTGCTGGAGACCTTCTACACATCTCCCTTCCCAGGCTGACTGAGATTTAAAGTAGCTCATTGGCATCTCTAATCTGTGCTCCCCAGGATGAGGCAGAGAGCTCTGGCTATGTGGCTCCTCCATCCTCACAGCTGATGCTCTGGAGAAGGCACCTCACTGTGCCTTCTGTATTTACTGGGGATGTGCCGGATTGGATGCACTTGAAGACAGGGACTTAGAGAGAACCTGCTGCACTTTGAACTCCTGGGGGACACTAAGGCACCTTCCTCAGGAAAAATCTGTACACATGGAAAGATTCACAACCACCAAAAGCTCTACCACTACAACCAGGGCTGTGGGATATTTCAGCAAGATTTGATGCAAGAGAAGGAATGGGGACCGAGGCTGACCTCCAGCTGGGATATGGAAGCACATCCCCGTGGCAGCTGTTTCCCCTTGTGAATGAATATGAGCTGAATTTATCCCTCCTGTGCAGGTTTTACACCAGACCCTCATTCCAGTTTGACACAGCTTTGGACAGAAATATGGAGGCTAAACAGGTAATGAGAAGGAGTGACAGTCTTACATCATGTGCCATGGTGCCCAGAAACCTTTTCTGGGCTCAGAACTGGTGCTCTGTTCTCCCCAGTGTCTGCAGAGCCCCAGAAAAAGCTGCAGGCCTGATGGCCAAGGAGCCTTCCTAAGTTTAATACCAATGCAAAGCACACCAGTTTGGAGCTGAGCAATAACCCCTCCAGCATGGAATACAAACTCTCCCCAGGCTGGAGCAGCTCAGGCTGCAATGCCTCAAGAAACAACGAGTTCAAATACAAAAAAACCCCATTTTCTTTGCATAATTTTCTCTTTTGAGTGGACTAGAAATGGCATTGAATTGAAGGCAAGTTTTGCTAGTAAAATATACTAATAAACTGTTTTGGAGACTCATAAACTGTGTTGTGTTTTTTATGGCAGATAATAAACTAGTCTAATAAAGTGTTGGTTTTTTAATGGCAATTCTTTAAGCGGCTGGAGCAGAGATCAGGAGTTCAGCCTCTTTCCTTGTTTTGTTTGTGGTATATTTATCTTCATGAAGAGAATGGTAGCAGGGGGATTTATTTTTCTGAATGAATGTCTCTAAGCCCCTCATACCTCCAGGGCTTATAGTAAGGTTGGATCCAATGACAGGAGAGTCAACATTATAAGCCCTTAGAGAGGGCTGAGTGCCTTGTAGATAGTCTCAAGTGGATGCGCTTTCAGCGTGCCGTTACCCCGGCTTACATTAGCGGCTGAAGAGACTTTGTCTGTCCCCGATGCCCTCGGGTGACCCGCGACCCCTGCGACTCCGCTCTGCCGAGATCTGACGCTCGTGCGAGCCCCCGGCCGAGGAAATGGAGAGCTGCATTGTGCCGCGGAGAAAGAGCAACACAAACACGGGGTGTTCTCAAAGGAAACAAAAACCCAGTGGAAAAAAACCCTCCCCAAACTGGCAGCGAGGGGCAGCCGGGGAGAGAGTGCAGGCACATGTGCTCTGGGCAAAGCTGCTCCAGAAAAATCACTGCTGGGCATTCTGAGCTAAGCTGGGTCCTTCTGGCATGGGGTCTGTGATGCGTTTAGGAGTGGCTGAGCAAGTTGAAGTGGGGTAATAGAAAGTGAGTGTCCCTGTGGATTCTGCATTTCTAAATGTAAAAAGAAAATAGGCTGGGTTTGCATTTGAGGAATGCTTTGGGGACAGAGATGGAAATTATGTGCTGTATGCAGATGTCCCAAAGGAAAACAGCAGAGCTCAGCCCTGCTTGTGTTTCAGAAAAACACACTGAAACTTCATTTGGAGTTTCAAATGTGGAAAAGGTGCTGGAGCAGCCCAAGCGCCTGCGCTGTGGCGGGTTCCAAGCCCTGACCTTATCTCCTAGAGGGTGCAATCACCAACAGGTGGATCAGACGGCCAGGCCAGCACTGGGTCTGACACTGTCCCAGGGGCAGGGGACAGCGGTAGGTGCAGGTAGGATGGCTCAGGGGTCTGTAAGCTGTTATGCACAGCCACTGCTTCACTTTGAACAGTCCTTAATGCCCAAGAGAGGCCACCCTGCCCCAAGCAGTGGCTCCCTGCAGGGAGGGATGCTTGTGCAAACAGCCGCATCCCTCCAGGGCCTTTGCGCTGGTTTGGGGTGTTGAGGGTCACCTCCCTGCTTGTCCCCAAACTCATGCCCAGCTGCTGCTTTCTGCCTCACTGAGACTGAGACATCCTCATACAGCTTCTGGCTACTGCTCAGAGTGTGTCAGACCTGTCATAAATCAGAAGCCAGCAGTGATGGCATCATGTTCCCATCTCCTCTCTTGAAATCTGGGCTTCCTCCACCTGTACCCTCCAACCCCACCAACTTCAGTCCCTGCTCGAATTCTGCACTTTGCAGCATCTCTGAGAGAAGCAGGATGTGCTCCATGTACTGCCTCTGTGGCACCAACAAGGGCAGGGATAGGGAAGAGGTGACAGTGCAACACCTTTTTATCACCTTAGAGAGGTGGGACATGCCCCCACCCAGCCCACCCAGTGCATCCAAACCCGGTCCATGCATGAGACCATTTTCCAGATGCCAGTGTGTGTTTAAAGTTTAAAAAGATGAGCAGAAAAGCACATGTCATGGGTGCCTGAGCTAGAAGGAGAATTTCCCCGTCGTGAGCGAGTGTATTGTCCCCAGAGCTGGCCAAGTGGATTTGCATACTTAATTCCCACTAAGCATTTTTGAAGGAGTAATCTGATAAAATCTTCAATCTGCTGATAGCACAAATTTAATCGGGTGTCCCTCAGAAAAAGGCAGTGGGACTTCCAGCTCCCAAACGTGCAGACAGGAGATGTGGTCGCCTGCCCTGACCCAGCTGTGTCCATCCCAGGCCAGAAGCCAGCGCTCACCCTGTGCCGGTGGGGAAAGATCAGTGCGGCTGAGCACAGACGGAGGAGAAGAAGACTTTTATCCCATTGTTTTTCCCCGTGATTAATCCATCTAAAGTGCTCCTCTGAGCGTAGCCAACGGCAGTGTAAGAAAGAAGCAGTTTGAGCTTTGTGCGGCTTTTTTCTTCCCCTTTTTTCCCCCCCTTCCAAGTGTGCTTTACAAACATCCTCTCTGCTCGCCCTCTGTATTTGCAAAACTGTCTCCTTCTGCCCATGGCTCCTGATGAAGTCCTTGCAGAGCTCCTTGTCCACCTTCAGTCTTTTCAGCACGTATTCAAATTAACCCTTTTGTCCCATTCACACCCCCTTTCTTTGGTGGATATTGTGGCTTTGCCAGCAGCGATCCAGCAGCGGCTATTCTAATGTAATTGCATTCTGGCAATGCCTTGAGAACCTGATCAAGATCATCCCGCAAGTTTAATCCCTCCAAATTACAAAATGTTTACTATCAATCACCTTTATGCAGCTTTATTTCTTGGGCTTTCTTCAAGGAGCGAGCAGGACGTGTGTGTTGCCAGAGATGCCCCTTCACGTCTCCAGCTGATCACCTCAATGGGACCAGAGTCAAATGGTCATGGCCATATGCGTATGAAAGCCTGGGCTGTACTGCCAGCTATTCTCTCTAGCTCTGCATGGATTTCACACTTTCTATCCTGTTAGGATGTCTACCATTTACTTTAGCGTTGATTTTTTTTATTCTGTTTCTACGTCCTGTGTCATCTGGATTTAATCTAGTTAGCAGATTTTATGCCTAAAATTGCATTGTTAAAGGGAATTGTTTAAATGGGGACCAGTGGAGAACCCTGAAACCCTTGGAACTGGGGTGTCCCCCCCGCCCAGCACCGGCCACACATACCTCGACTGCTGCGGCCCTTGGCTTGGTGCGAGGGGCTTGGAGGTGGCTTTGCTTTCTTGAAAGCATCCATTGCTATTTTCCGAAGCACAAACAGATGCAAATGTCTCTGCAAACATTGCACAATGAGATGCAGGGAGAGGACAGCCTTTCAAAATCTTTGAATAGCCCTTCAAAGCAAGTCTAATTAGGGTAAGTAGAGGTAATAGGCCCACTTGCGTTTTTTACACTCGAATTTTTCTCCCTCAAAGCCTGCAAGGCTCTTTTTCCCCTGTGGCTGGGGGGTGGTGGTGGTATATACCCTCTCCCATTTGTTTGCGCTAACAAATGTAGAGATGAAAAGAAGGGGGAGAGGTAGAAGGAGGGGGGGTGGTTAGAAAAATCAATCATTTGAAAAGTCTCCTCTGTTAGTTTTTTTGGTGACTTTTCCTGGTGAGATAGATAGTGGCAGAGCACGCAGCATCCTAGCTGGGGCCGGGTGTGGGGCAAGCACCAAAGCAGAGCCTGCAGCTCGTGTCATGAGGAACTTCAGTAAGTGAAAAAGAAAAGCAGAAGGTATGGGCTGAATACTTGGGTAAATCAGTAATAGAGCTAAAGGGCATATGCCTGTAGGGAATATGTTGGCATAAAAGAGCTTTAAGAGGGGCCATTCATACTGACAAAGGGAGATTTGAATTGCTGCCTTCACAATAGCATGAAAGGATGGGCTTGGGGTGTTCTGAAACAAAGTGGAAATCATACTGCCCTGAACGGCTCTAATAAGCTTTTAACTATTTTACATTATGGCATTACCTCTTTTTTTTTTTTTTTTCTTCCTTCTTGTGAGCCGAGTGCCAGCCCCACTTAGAAGTGTGATTTATACTTTTTTCTTCATGGTAACTTTGGAGGAAAATAGATGGGAACTGAAAGGCAGTAATTCAGCTTTTTCAAGACAAGGAGGGGGAAATGCCATCATTTCTAAATGTCCCAGAAATCACACCAGTGCACTGAGCTCCCTGGCCGCCGCAGGCAGAACCCTCGCACGTCTGGGCCAGGGATGATGGCTCAGGACACCAACTACCCCTCTAATTGTGCTCATTAGCAGCTCTGCAATCAGGCAGAAATCACTGTGCACTAGCACTCCGTTACTGCACTGTGCATAGGTGGGCTTCAGTGTGCACTCCAAAAACTGCAGATATTGCTTGGCAACTCCCCCAACTTTCACCATCAGCAGAGGTTCAGCATCTCAGCCTATATTTGGGGAGACTTGGGGAGCTGCATCTCTCACCTCTTGCCTGGGAAGGAGGCAGTTGCCTGGTCTGCGTGTTGGGAACCGTGCTGGCTTTGTGTGTGCTGGGGCTCCCTCCCCAAGCTCCCCCCAGATGGTGCGATCGCACGACTGCACTGTTAAAATGGAGCTCGTATAGACAATTAGCCAATTACTCACTCTGTCATTGCACTTTCTTCTTGTAACTGAGATGCAAACTGGACTATGTCTTCTTTGGTAGCTTCATTCATTGGCAGCATTATTTAATGACACTTTTGTCAGCTTTGGGTCTGCCCAAAGATTTCTGAACGTAGCTTTATGAACCCAGAAAGGGCGCCCCGCGGAGTGAAAGCAGACTTTGAACCTACAGACGATGCTAAAGACAATGAATTTCCCAAAGTCAGGGAAAGAAATCCAGAGCATGGCTTCCACAAGGCATGCGGCTCAGTCCCTCATTGTCAGCAGCAGTGGCTAAGGGGAGAATAGCCCAGTAGCCAAAGGGGCTTGAGGTATGGATGCATGGGCCACTTTCTCTGCTTTAGATATCTCAGAAAAAATATCATTGCAAGTGCTGCTGGGTCTTTTTAAAGATGCGAAGGTTGGGCAGTTGGAACAGCTCTTTTGGACCAGATCACTGAAGATCCTCTCTAAGACTGGCCAAAATTAAGGTTTTTTTTTGCTTTAACAGTTTTTTTTTCCCAGCCCAGTTTAGCTTCAGCATAGCCATGCAGAGCCACAGCCACAGGACTAACACAGTGGAAATGGTAAGAGAGAGGGGTTTGGTTTTGACTTTTTTCAGAGAACAAATAGTTGCCTACTGCCTAATGAAGAAAACTCCATTGTTCTACATGTGTTTCTTTGAAACGGGCTAATGCTTTTATTATCCATTACTCTTTGGCAACAAGCATCATTAGTGGCTCTTACCTCTGAAGTTCAACCACATACAGGGGCAGGGATGGCTCCTGGGTTATCTTTAAGAAAGAAGGAAGGAAGAGGGGAGAGAGAAAGAGGGAGAGAGGGAGGAAGGAAGGAAGGAAGGAAGCAAGAGAGAGAGAGAGAGAGAGAAAGAGAAAGAGAGAAAGAGAGAAAGAGAGAGAGAGAGAGAGAGAGAGAGAGAGAAAGAAAGAAAGAAAGAGAAAGAGAGAAAGAGAGAAAGAGAGAAAGAGAGAAAGAGAGAAAGAGAAAGAGAAAGAGAAAGAGAAAGAGAAAGAGAAAGAGAAAGAGAAAGAGAAAGAGAAAGAGAAAGAGAAAGAGAAAGAGAAAGAGAAAGAGAAAGAGAGAGAAAGAAAGAAAGAAAGAAAGAAAGAAAGAAAGAAAGAAAGAAAGAAAGAAAGAAAGAAAGAAAGAAAAAGAAAAGGAAATAATTCCTATCTGTTTCCTTCTTGAAGGTAGAGTTCCTGTGAGATTAATCTTGTGAATCCCCCAAGCATGAATAGAGTGAGGCATGCACTGGACATACACACTCACAGTCCACTCTGGGGTGTACACAGTCACCAGCTCCCCTCAGCTGACAATTCCCTTCCCTGTATCCCAAATGCCTCCCTGCATCTCCCAGCACCCCAGCAAGTGCTTCCTGGGAGAGCAGTGCAGGTGACAGCCATGCTGGTGACAGGTAGCCCAGACTTTCCTTCCCTGGGACACAGACCTCATTAGTTGCCACTTGAGAGGCATCAAGAGGGCATTATGGCTGTAGAAGCTGACATCTTTTTGGATTGCAAATAGGAGAGGAGGAAACTGTACCCTGTGAAAAGATTGATTAAATACTAATTAACCTCTTTTCTTAGATAATGAAAGCACTTCAGTGAGCTGGATAAACACGATGCGCATCAGTTGCTCTCCTGGCAAAGCAAGGAATAATTGAGAGAGCAATATCCATTACTGGTGTTGTGACAGGAAGGGTTTTCCTTTCAGATTACAAAAGACTTGTTGCAGGAGAGATGGTACTCAAATAGGAAGGAAAAAAATACCATATTCTTTTATCTCAGGAGTTAAATGTCTTCGGTTTGACTACTACTAGCAGTGAAGAAGAGAAACTTCTGCATTTATATCTAGGGATTGTAAGGTGAAAAAGTAAAAAAAGTTAATCAAGGTCTTAGGCTTTGAAGGAGGGATTTACTCAGCTTCTTGTAGTTGCTGGTCTTCACTGGCAAGGTCTCTAGCTTTTCTAGGGTCTGAGCAAAATAATGTATGGATAAATATTACCTATGTTCTCTGAGTCCCAGAGACCAAACTGGAAAGCTACAGGGGAAGAAATGCTTTTTCTGGTCCATGTTTAATTTACATCTGAAGGCGTTGTCCTGTTCTTCCACACAGTTAGCAGCTTTGCCTAGAAGGACATTGCTTCCTCAAAATCGAATATTTTCAAGGAGAAATCCAGGTGGGAAAGGACTTTTAGGGTAGTTTGATCAACTTTTACCTGTGGCCAGTGATTTTCATTTTTTCTGACCCTGCCTCTGAGACTCTCTTTTCCGTACATTATCCTGAAGGTGAATATGGGGAATCCAACATGAAAATAACCACACTGTGAATTTTTTTCTTCCTCCATTTAGTTCGTAACATTTGCATTCTCTGTTTGGCCTCATTTATCTAAACTGAAATGTTCATTGAGGGCCCCCAGATCTCCTGGTCCCTACAACAGAGACAGGGAAAAAATTCTAAGTCCACAGCATCCCTTGGCTATGTGCCTCTTCTCCTGCCACCTCCAAAAGTGGACTAATACCATTTTAAGTTTGGGATTTTGTATTTTCATATTTGCAAATGTTGTCTTTCTTCAGGCTTGTAATCCCAACAGAAACTGTAAATTGGAAAAGCGCAATGTTCTGCCAGGTTTGTGCTGGGCTATGGATGCCAGGTGCTGCCCTGGACAGTCCTGCTGGAGGTTGTCCTGGGTATGATTTTATAAAGATTGCTGACATTTGCCATATAGAGAGAAGGAGAGCAAGTGGTTTGTTTGTAAAAATAACTCAAATTAACTCCTACAGATGGAACTTAATCCATTATTTGTGCAACAAACTATTAGGGTCTGTAATCAACTTAGACTGCCATTAGACAGCTTTAAATGCTTACCTAGAAGGCAATTTTGTGAAATCTTCAGGTTAAAGAAAAAGATTATCCTGGAATGTGCAGAATGTAATAATCCAAGAAAGAGACAGTGAAGTCCTGAGGACTCTCTCAAATCCCTGTTTGGGAAATAGAGGCATCAGTCCCCTCGCATGCTTCAATTTGTAATTAAGTACATCTCACAAACAAGAAGGAAGAATGTACGGGGGACCATGCATTGACACAGGTAGGTCATTCCCTGAAGCACAATGAATCTCTTGGGTTGAAAGCAAGGGATCAGGGGGCTGAACAGTCCAACTCAATGAATGAGCTCGGAGCAGAGATGTTAGTGAGACACGTGAAGCATTTTCTTTCCAATTTCTGTGTTAAGATGCCAAATTTCTGGACTCAATTTCAACACTTTCAATTGGCAGAGTGCATACAAGACTGTGTTTGCGGACCCTTATTCATTATTCAAAGAATAAAATTAATCTCTTTAAAATCTTGCTTCTACAAGTTTTTACTCTCTGCAGAGCTATGCTGTGCGCTTCATCCCACTGACCTTTGCCAAAGTCCTACTGGCAGTCAATGAGTAAAACAAATGGCATAGGAGCCGAGTGAGAAGAGTTTCTTGTACTTGTGGAATCCTACACATGGTGTGGAGAAGGGTGGCATCTCTGTCCCAGCCTCTCTAATGTGATAATTCATTTTCCTTTTCAAATGATCAGATTTCCTTACGATTTTGTAAAAGTAAGATGAGAGGTTCTAACAGATGCTTTGCACAGTCAAGTAGAGGCAAAAGTGGGAGACCTGAATAACAACGAGTGCTGTGCCATCAGCATTTCCACGCTGGCAGAAAAGAGCATTATCCATTGGGAAGAGTCTTTTCACTCTTGTCTAGTGGATCTTAAACTGGAAGATTGACAAGGGAAAAATAAGAGTGATGAAAATGGAAGAGCACTGCTCAGTGTGTGGAGCTTTGGTCTGCACCAACAGTGCCTCACGTGAACCCTTTGCCATCTCTCCTGAGAGAACAGTACCCTCAGCATGGGGGGAAACCCTGTTTCCAGAGGCATGGCTATTTCATCTCCTCAACAGCCTTGCACTCTTCATTGCCCTGGGGATTAGCAACAGGGCTGGGTCCCAAAGGCCTTTTCAAGGGATCTGTTATCTCACCATGGCTCTGCGACATCTGTGCATCTTAAGTAATTTTTCACATTGACCATTAGGCCTTTTGGTTGAGGAGGAAGAGAGAACAGAGATTAGCTGTTCAGGAGCACTGCTACCAGGCTACTGGGCATAAACCTGGTTCTAACAAGTCATTTAATTTGTTAATCTAGACTTGATAAGCTTCTGGTGGTGTTGTTTGAAGACAATACAAATAAAAGGCAAAGTATCACCTTAAAGTCTTTACGTAGTATTTTTGCATCTCTGTTCTGCTCACACAGTGAAGACAGTAAATCTGCTTGGTCCTTAGCAGCTCTGCTCCTCCAGATGATTTATTTTAATTGCATGTGCCACCCACAAAAAAAGATCCTGAAAATTACTTCTCACCTGCTTCTGCTCTGATAATCTCTACCTAGTATACAAACCAGTCTTAATGAGCATTTGAGCCCCAGAGATCTGTAATTATAATATTAAGTTTCGTGTGCTCAGAGGTGGTAGTGCAGACTGTATTTTACAGATCATGTGCTAAGTAAAATCAAAATCTATGACAGATTGAGGGCCAATAATGAAAATCCTTCTAGGATGCTCTTATTCATAACTAAACCCTGAGCGCCATTTGAGCCTCACCACAGCAGGGATGATACCAAGTAAGGCACCACATGGCATTGAAACTACAGAAAAATAGTTGTTATCTAAAACCTGTGCAGACTTTTGGATTTGCAATTATTTGCTCACTTGTTGAATACAAGTAATTCACAGAGAAACTCCTGAGCTTCAAATCAGTTGGAAAAGGCTGAAATAGAGCAATTACATCTGAGCACACGAGCATCTTGTAGATGGTAGGAGACTGTTTCTTCACAGTACATCCCAGCAAAGAGAAAGTGGGATAATCCCAGCTGTGTTTCGAGAAAGTCTGCTGGATGTCTCCCAGCCAGCAGGGATTCCCTATCAGTGGAGCCATCTCAGACTTTCTCTCCTAACTAAGGGGAATTAAGAGAGACCTAAGGACTTGCAGAACCTCCTGGCAGAGGGTCCCTAATGCTTGCATGCCCTGAAGGTGGTTGAATGGATCCAACAAGCATAAAGTGTTACCAACATCTATCAGCAGACATATGAAAAAATGCATACACATACATGCAATGTGGTGCCAAGAATAAAAATCAAGAATCTGTTTCAGTTATTTCTGAAGTCAATAAGGATCTTGCCACTGGTTTCAGTGGGACTGAGACTGTTGCCTGTTCATAGATATTTTTTACCGCAGAACAATCTGGTATTTCCCAAAAAAAAAAAATTATAGTGCATTCATCAACCCTAGTATTTAATTCACGTTTTGTTGGTTTTTTTTTTCCCTGTACTAATGCAAAGAGATGATTTTAGTGCAATTAAAAATAGCCACCTGTTTCCAGCCAGGGAAGCCTGTTCCAATTCACCAAACCATTCTTTTGATAAAAATAAATACAAACCCCCTTGTTGTAAATGGGGGTGCAGGTTGGTCCTGCAGCCTCTGAATATGGGCATTCCATCTGTCCCAGCAGCAGATTTGTTCAACTATGTCTGAACCTATCACCGCTCCGGGGAAAAACTGTTCTCTGACTCATGTTAATGTATGAATCTAATTGTGTCCTCACGCAGTTTGCAGCTTTCATTGCCCATTAGGAACATTAACATCATACACTCAGTGCTGCTAGATGTATGGTCTTTATACACTGCATAATGTCCACAGATCTCTGCTGGCAGCTAAGAAAACACAAAAGAATAGACGATATTTTGAAGTTTTGTGGAGGCTTTTTTTTTCTTCTTTGAGATTGAAGTCCAGTGTCTTGGGACCCAGTGACTTTAGATGACCTTCCGCCTCCATGGACTGTACTAAATTTCAGCCCCTGGAGGCTCCTGCATACAAAACCTCCTGGCTTTCAAGGGCAGGTGCAAGCAAAGCTTCACTGCGTCACAGATCAAGACCTGTTACTGCCAGAATTAGATTTCACAAATCTCTTTTATTTAACAGGACATCATTAAGAAACTGGTTGTTGGTGTCTTTAATTAATATAAGAATTATGCTGCTATTAGGATTTCCAAAAAATAACATTTTTCAGCATTTATAGTTACTGAGAAGCAGAGGATGGTGTGTGTCTGTATAGACATGCATATGAAAACTGTGTTAAACGAGTATTTATCTATATTTCAGGCTTAGGAACTCAAAAAGGAGGAAATGCTGACACTGAATTGTCTGTGCAAGCTTAATTCAGCTCTTGTAATTTTTGTTACAATTATATGATCCGAAATTATGTTTTTGATAATAACTCCACCTTCTTCCCACAGGAGGGTTAATTTTCAGGCAGAGTTTTTGCCTGTGTGATGAACATTGGTTCTGATGCTTTCAGTGCTTGCCCTCTGTCTTTTTCCTCACACTGTGTGTGCTCTTGCTCTAAAGAATTCCTTCCTGGGCTTTTTCTGCAGCCCTCAGCATCTGAGTGCTCTGAAAGCTCTGCATAATTAAATCCTTAAATTCACTGATGGTGTGAGGGGATGGTGGTACCCCAGTTTTACAGATGGGAAACTGAGGCACAGAAAAATGAAAGTCAGTTCATTCCATTGTCCTTGGCAGTCCCATCGGAGATCTGATTTATTTGGGCTTGTACAACACCACCTCTCCATCTTTCCCCACAAAGTCTCTGCTAACTGCATGTACAGCTCCAATTCACCCATGTTTTGGAGATGGCTGTAGAGAAATTTCTGATCTGCCTCATTTCCCCCATCAAACAAGGCAAAGAGGATAAAACTAATTTTTAAGGGTCTGTGTGCTCAGTGCAATATGGGAGCATGGAGTAATACTAAAAAGAGGGAGGATGGAGTCAGGAAGAGTAGAAGGTAGGATTTCAGGGGTCAGAGGGCTACCCCATTACAAACAATTGCAGGAGAAAGGAAAGTTTGGGATTTTGCAGCAGTGGAGCAGATTTCCTGGAGATGAGGATACTCTCGACACCCCCAGTCTCTAGCTGAGAGCCCGAGCTGTGCCAGAGCTGGTGCTGAGATCATGAGATGGCATCTTTGGCCACCCTTCTCCTCTCCCTGCCTGTGAGCGAACTGGGAGAGCTTCTGTCCCACATTGAGACTTGAGGAAAAGCAGCAGCTCATGCCAGTTAGGTTCTGCCAGTGTTGCAGGTTCACATAAAGTTACAAGCTCTGTATCCTGTTCAGGGGCAGCACCTTCTCCTTGCCCCAAAGCTCCTGGCACCTTGCAGCTCCCGCTGTGAGCCATGGCAAGGACAGCCTGAAACACCAGTACTGCTGGTGTCACCACTCTGTTCCTGTTCTCTGCCTGCATCCCCCGAACAAGACTCTAATCTCCTCTCTAGGAGACTTGGGGACCAGCAGGTGTTTGCAGGTAGCCGCATGGGTCTGTGGCCAGCAGGGTGTCAGAAGTGCCGGCTGCTGCCTTGGGGTGATCCCTTCCCTCCCACCCCAGTCTCCTCCTAAGAACCCCTCAAGTTGAAGAAACAAAACTCCAGAGGCGCTGCCAAAACTCAGTACAAACGTTAGAATTTTATTTACAGGGTAAAGTACGATTTCTTAAAAAAAAAAAAAAAAAAAAAACCAAAACAAAACCCCCACTTTGATAAGAGGTATAATAATAGAATAAAGCTCTTTATGTACAAAAATACAATTTTCATATGAATGAACATCTTGAATAAATTAAACCGCTCTCTGGTCCAGTCTCTGAATACCCCGTGTCTGCTCCCACTCTAAAGCAGGCCAGCCACACTGGGGGTCAGCATCTATAATGCATGAGCCTCTCCGCTGTCCGCCGGGCGCGGGGTCCCATCGGGGCCGGTGCTGGGACCCCCAGGAGGAGCTGAGCCGCCCCGGGGCAGGGCCATGGAGATGTGCTGAGCCCCGCGCTGTGCCCCGGGCCGCATAGGCCCCTTAAGCCTTTTCATGGCATTGTCAGGGCGTTCAAACCAAATTTTCATGCTCGTTTTTCTTCGCTGGAGAGCTACAAATTGTAAAATTGACTTTTCACCTCGTCTGCGGCAGCAAATCTGTCGCTTTTCTTCTTCCCAGTTTTTCGGAGTGGCGCGGGAGGCGAGGCGGGGGTCGGGGGGAAGGGGCTGGGGGG
>JAHLSL010000025.1:8924847-9028312 GCA_025920805.1 Petroica traversi | reverse complement strand
GGGGGACGGGGGAGAGAGGGGGGGGCTCGCTTTGTCCCCCCGGTGTGCGGGGAGGGAGGCGGCAGGACAAAGCGGGGCAGGGGGGTCGCGGCTCGGAGCGGGGGTGGAGGGGTCACCGTCCCGCTCCGGCCGGCGGGGCTCCAGTGTGAGTTTAAACCGCTGCGAGCAGCGGGTTTGGGGAAAGAAAAAGGTTAATCTGGATTTCCAGAGGATGAGCCGTGGATTGTTCCCCAGCCAGATGCGGGTATAAAATTTTGTCAGGTTTTCGTTGCGCCTTGCAGATTTTGTACGTACACCCGTCAAAGTGAAAGTACTCTAAAATGGTCAAACTCAAAGAAGGTATTTCCTTCCTGCGTTACTGAAGTGAATATAAATATCAACAAGTGCTTTGGCTTTCACGTGCTTCACTTTGGAAAGGGTTTTGCAGGTGTTCAGAAGTCAAAAGTTCCAAAAAACATTTATTTTATAAACTTCTGTGGTTGCAATCACAATATAGATACACTGTATATACATCTAATGTGCACTGTATGTATAATGTACAGACACAATTCTTTTTTGTCTGGATAAAAGCAAAGAATTGTGCTGGTTTGACTGTACAGTTCTTGCCGCCTCTGCCAGTTCCCTGCCAGGGTATCACTGTCTCACATTTTGGGAAGCCACAATTTTGTAAGTGGCTAAAAGGTTTCCTAATTCTGACATCTGGCTCTTCGCATCATGCTCTCCCTGCTTTGATGAAGCCCCATTGTCAGCACTCAGGTAGTTGTGTCCCTGAAAGGTTTTCAGTTTCACTGTCCATCAAAAGCCATTTTCAGGTGCCTGTGCTTAAACTCACATGTATTTTCCTGATTTCCCCTTACACAAAATGTAGATTGATTCCCCCTCCTTTGATTTTCTCCTGTGCTTTTGATTTTGATAAACAGGAAATTTGACAGCATAAATTATTGTACATCTCTGCATTTTAGGTTCTCTTTACTTGTACCTGAACAAGGAGTTCGCTATCAGAGTTATTCCTGCTTTCCACCTTCCTCGCTTTGCGATGACCCACGACACCAGCAAACAGCCACAAACAACCTTCTTTGTGCCAAGAAGATCACGCACAGAAGTGAGCAATCCAAAAAGCCCTGGGTGATGAATATTAACGAGTCTCAAACTAGAAGTAGTTTGGCAGCGGCCGAGCTTGCAGGATCAGCTCGCTTTTTGCTTTTTTACATCTTTATACACTTGCAGAGCAGGGCTGTGCAATACCCCCATGTACGGCAGGCGATGGGGGCCTGTTCCCAGGAGGGACTGGGCTCCCTCAATCACCGGACCTGCAATCAGGCTGATGTTTTTAGGGCCTCTGCATACGTAAGTGACTTTCTGCACTAAGCAGTTCCACTTCACTGAGTTACTCATGTCCTTAAGTGACGGCACAATTAGAGGCTCTGTCAGCAGGCGGAGACCGACGGTGGAGTTTCCAGCTCTAACCAGAAAGTGAGAAGGGACCAAAATTTAAAGGTTATGGAAGCATATGGCAAAAAGTGTTCAACTTTTGTTACTGCGCATTTTATATATAGTGATATAAACTCCAGTGTTGTCTGCAACACTTTTATTGTCTTTAGTTGTCTTTGAGCAGTCAATAGTTTATTCATTAAAATGTTTATGATTCCCTAGAGTTTCACAGACTTTGGCACAACCGATCACTTGTCTGAAAGTTTGCAGTGAAAGCGCATTATTCATTAGTCCTTATCCATCATTTGCAGTTTGTCATTTGTTATTCTCTTGTTTTAAAAGTTTGTGCTCCAATCAAGGAGGGGAGAGAGCACCATGTGTCTCTGTGATCAGTCACAGCCATGAATAGCCAGGGCTGAAGTGAATGTTTCACAAACAACCCATAGGCTGAAATTTGTTTGCATAATCTATTCACTGCGTACTTATGAATAACGAATGCATTCACAGAACCAGAATTGTTTCAGGAAGCCTTCGCAAACAGAAAGAAGTGCTAAATATCTTGGATAATTTATTCCCGATGAATAATTCAACCAGTTCTATCACAGGCAGTCTACTAATTTTGCAGATAAATTATTCAGCCAACACAGATAATAGCTGTTACACCTTATGGGCCTACTCCTATGGAAGTCAGCTGCTGAAGTTTTGTGAAGTTTTCTGGGACAGGAAAAGAAAATAATTCCAAAATTAAACAGGACCATTGATTTCATGAAACACAATGTGTGGCTAGCATCCCACTGATGTGATGGCCTTATCCTGAGTTTTTCCCTTTGAAATACATTTTTACACCTTAATGTAAGTGCAGCTGGCTCAGTTGGACTCATGGATGTTACTGATTTCATATTTTGGGAAGTTTTCAGAACTACTTCATCATTTGTTCTGAGAGACAGGACTTTAAAAAAGTGAGAGGGAAAATATTCAAATGGCATTTTTTCCTATGAAAACTGCAAAAGCACAGATGGATTGGCCCTTCCTTCCTTCCTTACAAGTGATGGCAAACTGCTCATCCAAAATCCAGATTGTTCTGGGTGCATTTCCGTACAGTACAGTTATCACATTTAAGGCCTGGAGCATGAAGCTCGTGACTCTGCCTTCATGTTGAGGCATCATGCATGGAGTCTCACTCATGGCTGGGCTTCAGAGAAAGTAGGAATTGATGAATAAAGGTGGAGGAAAGGCTTTTGGAGAAAATGCTCCACAAGGCTCCCTGCAGCTCTCAGGATGCTCTGTTTCCTTCAAGGAAAAAGCCAGTCTATGAGAAGATGCCATTCCCTGGTAAGTGTTTGTTATACCTTGTAAAAGTAAATAAAACTGCATATTAGAAATCATCTTCACATTTCAAACCCGACCAGAATTATGATAATTAGAGCAGTTGTAGCATCACTCTTCAAGCATAGAAATGAGCAGTTCACAGTAAAACTGCTCCTACATTTGGAATGCTTCAGAAAGTCAGAGACATAATGTTTTTTCAGGTCTTAAGATGCACATCATTACAGCTACTCAGCAAACTCTGTCTTTTGTTACATTATTATAAGAGAGCTTGAACTAATGGTGAGTTCTTGGGATGAGTGGCAAAATAGCAAATCAACCAGGAGAATACTGCTTTTTTACTTTCTCATTGTTTGAAAACATGGCCAGAAAGAGGAGGCAGAGCTGCCTGTGGAGAATGCTTGAACTAAATGTGTAGAGGAGACAAGGCTGATGGCAAAGCCATCACCTGAGCAGAAGGCTGGGCCCAGTGTGTTACAGGAGTAAAGGAAGGATCTTGCTTCCTCACTCCTGGTGATGGCTGTGTGGATGCAGCAGGAATTTTACAAGCAGGTGGAAGAGCAGGTGCAGTGAGATAGCTTGTCTCCTTGTGCTTGTCTGGATATGGTGCAGAGCACAGTGGCTTCTGTCCAGCCTGGTCTGAGGCAGATGTATGGTAAGGGGTAGGGATGGACACACAATGCTGTGCTCCTGGGACCCTTCACCCAGCTGGAGTCACCTTACAGCCCCAGCCTGAGGCTTATGGAGGGCTGAGGGATTGCTGCTGTGACTGCTGGCCAATGGACAGCCCTGAAAGCCCAATATTTGAGAGGTTTCTCAGCCTGCAGCAAGGAAGCATTAACTCCTTTTGGAGCAGGGGCCAGTTCTCCAGTCAGGGAAACACCTTGCAAGCAGTTCAAGGGCTTTTAAAGGATTTGGCTTTGTCTCATACCTGCCTGTGGCCAGTGTGAGGCTTTGGGCTGGGTGCCAGGGGCTGCCTGGGCTGGGAAGCATGGGGGCATGACAGGGAGTGTCCTGGCCCAGTGAGCCAAACCCTCTCTGAAATCCTGGGAGTTGCAGTCAGGGCTCAACCCCTCCTGGGGGATCTGCAGAAATAGTGGGAATGTTTTATTTTCAGGTTTTAAACGTGTGATGTAACATTTTGCTTCTCTTTAGAAGCGGTAAATGATTGTTCCCTGCAAGCACAAATGTATTTTGTTTGTTGTAATTAAAATGTTTTAATGAGACAACCATAAAATCAACCATTAATTATTTTTTTTCAAACACTTCTGCTTCCTTTTGAGCTAGGTCTATTTAGAAATAGTTTAGAGAGTAGCCTGCAGTTTTATTCTTTCTGTGGTATTATACACAGGAGTGGAGAAGTCATTTATAAATAATTACACAATGTTTTGGGTCTTTGGGTTTGTATAATATATCAAAGCGATTAGTACACGCATTGTTCCATTGTAAATGGTTTTTTTCCCTTCCTTTCAGTTTCACTTGCCTTGTCTTCTATCTAAACCTTTTTCGTGAAATCCTTTGTCTTCCTCATTCTTTTAGCTTGTTACAGTGCAGGGACATTCTTCTTATTCAAACACTCACAGCATGAGCAAAGAAAGCTACTTCTGTCGCATCTTAAGTTTTACCATAACTTTCTGGCATTTTCTTTTCTTCCAATTTTCCCAGACTACTGATAGGGTAATGAAGAATTATAACATACATCAATTATTGGTGCTCACGGTGTATTATGCTTCTGAATTCAAGGGGAGATAAAGAGAAAAAAAAGTGCCACTTTCTGTGGTTTTGAGGCACATGAGAGAGGACTCAGCGCAGATTATTTATAACATCTTTCTGAGCATCAATTATGTTTGACTCCTACAGCCACTTCCTTGTCCCACTGGTTTTATGGCCAGAAGGAGTCATTTTTGTGTGTGGTAGCTGTGGCATTTAACTTGTTTCTTTTATGAGGAGCCCAAACAAAGCATCTTCAGGCTAAACAATCTATCTCCTCGAATAATAGCCCAAATGTCACTCAAGTGCTCAGGGCTGGGAAATGTGTGATCATGGAAAAGGGCCACGGGAAGAAAGTGTAGAGGGGCTTTTGGGGACCCAGCACGGGTACCCCCAGGGAAGTGGGCTGGACCTGGCATGGGGTGCAGGTGTCTAGGGACAGCAGCAGGCTGTCCAAGGTTTCAACAACTCTAACCCGAGTTGTCCAAGGAAAAGGGCCAAACCCTCCTGGATCAGTCATGTTGCTTGGCCACACTCTCTGCCTGGCCCTTCCCCAGCCTCCTGGCTACCACATTAACTGGGAAAAATGAGATTAGAATGTCACCTCTGAGAAATGAGCCCTTACCCCGGCACCTTAATTGTGCAAGAGATTTTTCTTCTCCTCTTTTTCCCCTTCCACCTTCTCCCTCCCACAATTCTCCTTTGTTGATTTGTATTTTGCTAATTGAAGCTGGAATACTTATCCTAAAAGAAAGGGACAAAATTCACTGACTGTGCTGAAGGAGAAATCCCCCCACTGCATCCAAAAGAGAAAGCTTAACTACATGCTCAGGTTTTCTTTTATACCTTTTGTATATACATATATGTTAATAATTCTGCTTAGGAAGGGTAGCGATAACCTGAAAGAATTAAGCACCATAATGTATGGGTGAAGTTGAGCCTGAATCCTTGGGGGGGGCTTTGGGGGTGCCCCCCAGCTCTGGGGGACCCCTTTGACTCTGAGGATGGAGCTCTGCAGCCAGGGGAGGATGCCCCAGGACTGCTGTCAGCCCGTGGGTCCCCACTGCCCTGCTGTGGGGGTCTGGGGATTTGCTGTCATTTGCATAGCAGGTGTTGGGTCCAGGGCCTTTCTTCCTTAAGGGAGTTTTAATATGGGATAAATTACTGGGAATTAGGAGGAGGCAGGCGACAAGAAAAGCACTCAGGGAGTCTTCTCCTGACCATGGCAGGGCAATTGGAGAGAATGGCTAAAAAAGGGAAGAAAACCCAAATACAGAGGCTGAGGTATGCAGGGACTGCGAGGGGGAGCTCTCCCCAACTTCTCCTGAAATTGAGGTTTGGACTCAGGAACGCAGTAATCCCAGGACAGAAATACGATTACTGGCCTGAGGATCTTTGATTGAGTAGGTCTGGAAGGGGAGTTTAAAATGTTAATCCCTGCTATAATCCCTTCCCTGGCATTGTACAGACAAGGGTTGCACCCGAAGGGAATTGCCTGCTTCCTTCCCCAGGATTTGGGGCGGGAGGGCAAGGTTGGGGAGCATCCCCCCCCATGGATGTGCCACAAAGACACGTGTCCCACGTGTGCACCCAGACATTTACCCACACCCCCACACTCAGATGTGTGCAGAAACAGTCACACAAATGCACACATGCAGCTCCTGTGATGATACCGACTTTTACATATATAAATATCTTCTGCACATAGAATAGGAGAGGAAGGCTGGGTCACTTGCATTCTCAGGGAGCCTTGATCAAAATTCCCTGTCACAGCTCAGTCCCTGCTCTGCCCTGGATATTAGAGCACAATGTACGTAAAAGAAAATTGAGATACTTCACATGTTTTTAAGTGGGGAGCTATTTTGAAGTGCATCCACTTCCAGGCTGTTGGGACAGGTAGGAAAGGTTTTTCTCTAAAGAGACATCAGTGGGAAACCATCCAGATGTCTTTCACATCAAAGGAATCTGGATTTATTACATACATAAGTACAGGCAACCTATAGTAAAAGATTTTATCAGTGATGAAGAAGCTGACAGTTCCTCAATTAAAAAAAGAAAAGAAAAGAAAAAAGAAAAAAAGCAGGTGAATTTACCCCAAATGAGATGTGAGGGCTGGGCAGGGACCTGACAGTGCTTGCTGGAGTCCCAGAACCTGGGCAAAGTGGGGCAGATGGGAAAGGAGAGGAGACAGCTCCAGCCAACAGTTCTGGGCCCAGGGTCCTCCACCCTGATGCCAGGGATGACCCTTTGGGGTGCAAGTCCTGCCACCCTGGCCATGAGAGGGACAAGGGTGACACCCCAAGGCTCAGCACTGCAAATTCGGCCATGCAGGGACAGGGGTTTGCATCTCAGTATAAGATACATAATGTGTAGATTTGCTCTGCTTTCTGGGATTTAAAGGAACCCTTTGCATTGAATTAAATGGCTTCTGGTTATCCATTTAACTTACCATTTACCGTACTATTATATGGCAATATATCCTTTAAAGCTCCCATTTTTCAGGAACAAACCCACAGGTGTGAACATCTTAATTTCTAGTCTGAATTCAACCGCCGTTGCTGAAAGCAGCTGTGAAGGTGAGGGAATCCATCTTGCTCTCCATCATGCTCAAAGCCAGGTACCATCTCTCACAGGATCTCTTTATGATAATGCATCCAGGTATAAAGAGAAAAATAGAAGTATAATGTCTAACTACAGGTGTAACAGCCCTGAAAACTCTCAGGGTCTATGGGTCCCAGCTGTTGGGTTTGCTGGCACCAGTACAAAATGGTGCAGCTGAACTGTGCAGAGAGTGAGAAGGAAGAATTCTCCAGGAAAACACTTTAGGTGCTGTGATTTATGCCTGGAGTGGGACTGCGGAGGATCAGGGGGAGCAGCTAGGTCTGACCCAGAGTTAAGTGGAAAGAATAGTTTTCAAGGTATATATTAGCCATTATAATCCCTGAACATTTTTCTGCTAGTGTAGTTCTAAGTTTTAGGCCCACTAATACATACCTTGGAATGGCTTGGAGGGGTAAAATGCTAAGTGAATACAAAGTACTAGTCGCAGTATTCAGGAATTCAGTATTCAGGAAATTAGACTGGAGCAGCATGATTAAGGGAAGTGAATGTTGTCCTAGGTGAGGTTTTTTTCCCCTTGGGGTTGGATGCCCTTCCACAATAAGAAGCTCCTTTGAAACAAGTACTTGACTAATGAGGGGAGACAAGTTTGGCTGACACGTTTCTGCTGGGCCTCTGGTGAGGGGATGCTGCTTTCTCTTCCATTTTCAGCATGTAGTAAACTGCAGTAAAATTATAAGTGAAGAAGTGAATGTACTTCTTAAACCCAAGGCAAAAAATCCAAGGTATTTTTTCCTTTACCTCAGGTTTAATGCATGACAGGTCTTGAGCCTGTTTCTGTTTACACCAGTGGAAATTAGAGATAATTTTTCTGGAGCTGGTGCATCTTCGCTTCTCCAAGTCAGTGGTTGGAGTTGGTCAGGGCTCTGCACCTCTTACCTCACTGTACAAGCAGGAGGGGAGCCAATGAAACTGAGAAATAGTCGAAAAATATCTTTCACTAGATTACTTCCATTACTTGTCTTGTGGGCCTTGTGTATATACAGCTGGTGCTATCCCAAGGAATTTTTTTTCCTTTTATTTATTTTCCCCTCAGAAACAAATATGATATGAGCTGGATTTCTTTTTATGTTGTTTTTGGTGTTTGGTGTTATTTATCTTCATTAAACTGTTAATGACCCCAAACCTCTACCCCACAGATGACATGTCAGGTGCTGGGCATTCAGCTCTTCGGCCATGGACTCCACCCACCGCCTTCTCCAGGAGAAAAAAAAAAAAAAAAAGAAAAAAAAAAAAAAAAGAAAAAAAAAAGGAATAAAACCCCAGCTTTTCTTGTAAGTGATGGGAATTGCCACAAGGTGTCAACCTCCACCAAGCTGCAGCTTGGAGCCGGTTCTGCTCTGCCGGCAGTGGCTGGGATGGATAACCCTGTGCAGAGGCTCTGCTGGAAAACCCGGGCACCTGCTTCAAGTAAATGGGGAATTATCTCATATAACACGGAAAAATGATTATTTCCCCTCCATTCTTTGCTTTATGGCTATTCTTAATTTCAATTTTATTTATTTTTTTTTAATTTTCCACAACAAGCTTTAGCCAAATTCAGTTTTTCCATTCATTCTTTTCTCCTGACCCTAAAGGAACATTTCCCAAACATCAGGACAAACTCAAGAAGTCTTTTTTTTTTTTTTTTTTTTCCTTTAAAGCTGATGTTTTTCCCTTTGTAGAGCATCGTTTCAAGGCATCATTAGCTAGGAAGTTCTGTACAGTTGAAGTGTTGGGATTTTACCATCTGAGCAACCCAAACTTCTGTTTCCTCACAGGACCATTCACTTGAGTGTTGAGCACGAGGATTCTTGTGGGTCCCTTCCAACTCAGAATATTCTGTGTTTCTGTGTTCCCTTTGGGTATGCACAGTGTGCTGGTCCTGTTTTCAGCCTGGCAGTGCCACGCTTCTCAAGTGCCACCGCTTTCTGCAAAAGCATTGTTCCAAGTGCCTTCAGATTGAAAGCAATCCCAAGGATTTCTTCCCTTTTTTATTCCTTAACTTCCTGCAGCCTTGGCTGAGCATAATGTAACTTGTGGGCTGGTGGCATTGCTCAGAGCCAGACGTGATGGTTTGACACTGGTTGCTATAATGAGGAACTGGATTTTCCTGGCAGAACTGTTTTAGCTGTTGCATGAAAATGGAGAGGGAGCACCCTGCCAGTTGCTTACACTTGAAATTGGAGAAGTAGCACTTGGCAAACTGGTTCTTGCTGGAGAGAAGTGGTCCTTGACTGGGAATGGCTGGCCCAGGGAAGGAGCTGAGGAGCTCTGGCTTGATTTGATTTTCCTGATGTGGTTCCAGAAGTGATAAGTCTGGAGAGATAAAAAAGGAAGTTGAAGCAAAGCGCAAGGAAAAATGTAAGTGGTGAAATTATAAAGGTAATAGAAAAGGAGAAGTTAATTTATTAAATGGTCAATAATGAGGTAAAAATGCTGAGGGATAAAGACAAAAGACATTTCTCCCAGGATTAGAAGCAAGCTCAAAATTGCCAAGGCCTACTGGAAGTGGGGGGGGGGTGGTGGTGGAAAGAAGCCTGTTGTAGCATTTCTTTTCCTTTAATAAGCTTCTTTTTCTGGGTGTCCTGAGTGTTCAGATGTAGCACACTTAGTGCCTAGTAACCCAACAAAGCTTTGATTGGTGCCTCTGCAGAAAGATTTTCTTTTTCTTGCAGGTTTCTAACCATGAAAAAACCCCTGAGATCAGTTGCTTCAGAATCCTTAATTAAACACAACAAAGAAGGGCAATTAGAGCTGTGTTTTCCTTTTGTCATCCAGCAAATCTTGCAAACCTCAAAACCCTTTTCTTCCTCCAAGATTTATGATGGGAATAAATAATAATTATTCCTTTAATTATCAGCCTTAAGTGAACATGAGCAGGATTTTTTTTTATTTTTTTTTTTTTTTGGAGGAGGTTCTGAAACCCATTCAAGAGGAATTCACTAACCTCTTTTATTGTGCAGGCAGAAAACCACACAGGCGTGGTGGTTTTCCAGGCCTTGGCCGCCTGCCTCCTTTCCTGTCACTTCATGTCGTGTCATTGCTCCCTCCTGAGTCCTGCTCCTTGTGGGCTGGATGCCCTCCATGTGTGTCGTCAGAGCAGTCACTGCCCAAAGAGCTGATAACACAAACAGGCAAAAGGTTAGAGAAAAATCAAAAGGGATTTGAGGATTTCAGAGGTCAGCGAAAGGACCAGAAGTGCAGCCTGTCACTGGGTGTTCAGACAATAAACTCTCATGTGTGTTACATCCCGACAGGCATTTCTTCCAGGGATCTTGGCTTTATTTTGGTGGCTGAATGTAATTTTGCTGGTACCCAGCAAAAGGGAGTAAGTTCTCCACTTCAGGCACTGAAGGTGATGTTGTGCTTGTGCGGGTTTTGCTGCCGAGAGGCCAAAGTGACCTACCCGAGGACAGGACCCCAGTGTAATACCAGAGGAATGACAGCCACAGGGGGTCCTGGGCTTCCTGGAGAGCAGGTGGCAGGAGGGAGAGCCTTTGGGCAAGAAAACTGTATTGATCAGAAATACTTGGTGTTTTTAAAGGATTTGAGGCAGTTGTTTTGGGAATGAGTCTGGCATGAGTTGTGCTGCCATCCAGTTTGCCATGCTGGTGTGATGGCTCCTGTAGACACAGAGCAGCCAGGTGTTTCCTTTTCCCTTAGTCTAGCTGTTCCAAACTGACAGGATAATACAACTCTGTGAACCTCTGAACAGCCTTCCCAAAACACAGCTGCTTTGCTTTTTTTTAACTTTTTTTTTTTTCTTTGCTTTGTTTACTTTTTAAAAAACATTTCTTTGGAGGTGTTTCCTAAACCAAATGCAACAGCTGAAGTTTGGTTTGTTGTTTGGTTTTGGTTTGGTTTTTTTTTTGGTTTTTTGTTTTTGTTTTTGTTTTTCAGAGCTGGGGAAGAACATTCCCAGCAACAGTGGCACAATGAGCAGGCTCCAAACTGATTTATAAAACAGATGTCTGCAGAGAACCGAGAAGGTTGGCTGGCTGGCTGGCTGAGAAGGTTTTTGGTTGCCACTAGATGTCCTCTCAGCCCTGCTTTCCCCACTGCTCCTTCAGAACAGGCATCTGGGCTGCAATCAGATGGCCATGGCCAAGGAGCTGCTGGACACAAAAGTGCTGGTGAGACAAAGGAAGGGACCTGAATCCCAGGCTGCTGGGGCCTCCCAACCATCCTTTTGATCTCACAGAATTTTGTCTCAAGTAGTCCTGTCTCAGAAAAATGTTCAAAACCCAACTTCTGGATCTTAAATGCTGGATATTAAATGCTTTAATACCTCTAGCATGACTCAGGGACTGTTACTGTAGCACTGATTGATGGCAGAGGTGATGGCCCAAGCAAAAACCTCGGAAGGTAAAAAAGATGGGGACCCCATTTTGTGCAGGGGTTCAGCTTTCTGTCTATGAAATGGTAGCTCAAATACCTTTGCAAGCCTATTCTGTAGAGATACAGGTATTTGTTGTCAGAAAGCACAGCCAACAATTTTGTGTTTCCTGGATGCCCAGGATTTTGAAAACAATATTTCTGTAAAGTGCATACTGATATCTATGAGTACTGGTGGACACTGAGCATTTGAAGCTGCTTGCAAATGCAGCTGCATCCACTGTCTCTCAGGCAGTGGCAATCCCTCTGCTGTTCTGGGTAAAGGAATTAGAGATCTTTGCCAGAAATATGTGCTGGTTGCAAGGATGTTTGGAGGCTCATGGGGTGCAGCCTTTCTAGGCAAATTGAGGTACTTCTAGGAAACACTTGGCTCTTTGTGGTTTAGGATCAGAAGGAGATCAATGACTAACAGACACAGATGGAGCAAACACAGGGTGAGTGCTGCAAACAGCAATCCTCAAAAATACCTGTATTTCCAGTTGTAGCCATGCACACCCCAACCCACTGAAGGGAACAAACTGAACAACAAATCCCAGCATGAGTGCCAGGCATGGAAGAAATACAGAATGACCTGGTATGAACTTGATGCAGTCAGGCCTTTCAAGATGGGCTGTCCATCCTCCTGGATCTCAAGCCCAAACTCAGCCTTAACCATTTTATCTTTTCCCAAAGGTGCTGAACAACCAGGAATAAGTGAAGTCTTCAGATGCTGGGCACATCTGGATTTCAGTGCTTCAATTTTGAAAACTAGCTTTGGAGAACAAATGTCTCAAATGTGACTGAAGCTTCATTTGACTTCAGGAGAAGTGTGTTTTGGAGGGTGCAAGTTCTGTCTGAGCTTATATAAAATCTATTAAGTGATGTCAGATTGCACAGAGGCTCTCTACCCTTGAGCTCCCTGTGGATCCCAGTTGGATCCCAGTGAGATGGTGAACCCTGGGATGGTGCTTTTTTAATTCAGATTTGTTCCTATTCTCTACAAATATGGGCCCAGAAGGGATCCAACTCTGCTGTTTAATTAGCTCAGAGAGCATTTGTGTTTCTGTAGCACTGCCTGTGACTTCCCACTCGGGTCTCAGGGGTGAATAGTGCAAACCCCAGCCCAACAATGGCTTTACCATCCAATCCCCACGTTTGCTCCCACAGTCCTGATAAAACTGTGTTGGTGTGGAACCAGCACTTCCACCACATGGATATGGCCAGGAAAGGCCCCCACATGTGAAACAGTCTGGCATGGCCTTGTGCCTTGATTTAGGGAGCCTGGGGGAGCTGGGGCACAGCAGGACCTGCTGAGAGCTGTCTCACACAGACCACCAAGCAACCACCATTTCTTAATAAACTTTTTTGGCCAGTGCTGACCTAGACCATATATGAACAAGTGAAAAGCAAGTGGTGAAAGGCTCTGTGTAACATTACTAATCCCATGTAGCACTCTCGCTGAAAAGGCCAGGCAGGTCTCCCTGCTATTGTGTACTCTTGCTGCAGCTGCTTGGGTGACTCCTGTGCCTTTATTAAAATAAAATCTAATAGCACTGATTTGGAATGGGTGCAGCCTGTGGGTACCCAATGCCCAGGGGAAGGATGGGGTGTGTGGACTGTCTCCTGTGCAGGGCTTGATGCTTGTGCAGAGAGCCAGAGAGCAGATTTAGAGGCTGGATGGGGAAGGCAGTTGCCTGCTGCTCTCCTTGGAGGCTCTGGGATGGGTTCACACAATTGTGGTGCAGCACTGGTGCTCAAGTAAAGGAACTGTGGAGTCTGTGTGTCCTGCTCCTGTACCCCAGAATGAAGCAAGGCTCCTGCTTACCCTGCAAATGTTCAGGCTCTTGGGAAGGTAAATTGATAACTGAGGGCTGGCTGGTAAATTGAAGGTAAATTGATAACTGGGATAACAGTCAGGGCTGGCTGGTGTGTGTGCTCAGACCATACTTCAGCAGCTTCATTTTCGATCTCAGAGCACAAATATATGGTCTGCATATGAGGGAGGCTGGGCTGAAGGGTCTCCTGCAGCTTCACAACCTGAAATCTGCTGGGGAAAACAAAACCAAACCTTAAGGTTGCTCCCAAATCTTGGTGGAGGAAGAATCTACATATACATATGTATATGATATTTATTTAAATGTTTTAGCAGAGATGTTTCAGTCTGAGGGGAAGTGGCTGATGCTTTGTGTGTGGCTGTTACCTTCTGATTCAATATTTTCCTTTACAACTGCTTATCAGGGACAACAAGGGATTCTCCTCTTGTTCCTGGAAAATTAACGACCCAGCCTAGAGATGCAAGCTGACAGGCTTGAGAAAACCAGCTCAGAGTCAGCTTTTTTATTTGTTTGTTTGTTTGTTTGTTTGTTTGTTTTTAATCTCCCATTCTGGGTAGTGGAAAATAACTGTGATTGGTTTCCTCTGTGCTTAGTTTTTGTTGGTGCTGGTTGTTTTGGTCTGGCAGATGAACCTGGAGCTAAGACATTTGTACATGCTCTGCCCTGCAAGGTACGAGTCAGTGAGTCCTGTGCTTGGGCAGTCAGAGCTGTGCACACCATTCCCAGTGGGGATTAATCACTTCTTATGCAACTGTATCAATATTTTCCCAGAAAATACATTGCCCACTAGTTGCTAAACAAGTTGAAACCTTTCTTGAAGTCTGCCAGCATGTTGAAATCAAATCTTAAGGAAAAACTACTAGTGTTGTTAAAATATGACTTAAGAAAGGAGAGGGGTGGCTTGGCTCAATCACAGGTCCAGGTTTGCCCAGAAATTGGATTCAGATGCTCAGCTAGAAACAACCCCTTGTGGCTGATATCCCCAGAAATTTAATTTCTTAAATACCCTGGGATATTTCTCAAGATTTTTTCTCATAGGTATCTGAAGCTTGATCTTCATCCTTGTGCAGAATAAGAAACTACTTTGAAATCCTCTTTCCCTTCTAGCTCTGCCAGGTGGTTATCCCAGTAATTTAGGCTATACAGATATATGGCATGTTTATTTTTTTCTCCTATTCTCTCTGTCTAAACAGAAGGAAAACCCTTGAGCTGAGGCCAGGCATTGCCCTGGTTCTGCAGGATAAGATTGCTGTGGTCGAATTCATGCCAATCCAGGAGCAGCCCCGTGTGCAGCTGCCCTTGCACAGCTGGGAGCAGGAGGAAGGCCAGCAGTGCTGTTCAGGGAACACCAGGAGCTTTTAGTGCATTTAAACCCTTGCTGGCTTTACCATCCAAGCTGTCACTTTCCTTATCTGGGGAGTGATGCAGGAGCCTTGTTGGGGGCAAAGTCTCTTCCTTTGGGCGAGGGCAGAAACTGGGCAGGAGGAAGGGATGGCAGCTCACAGGTTCTTATTGCCTGACTTTTATTGTAAAACCATCTCTAATCTAACACAGATCTCGTCCAAAACACTTTTTATGTGGTTTTCTATGAATTGTTGTTGATTTATGTTTCCTTAGCACAACACTAGACCAGTGGTTGTAGGCGAATGTCATCGCCCTTCTTTATGTCACAGCATTCCTCAGCGTTTGGCTAAAGCCCAAATCCTAAAATGAGAAAGGAAAGCAAATTGTACTGAAACAATGTTTTCTAATTCCAGTGTCATCAAGATGTTCTATCTCTAATCAGCTTCTCCGATCTAATGTTTTTCCCCACCAAACTAATTCAGCTACCAAGTCATTGAAAGTGGCAGGAGTTCCCTGATGGCTTAAGAAAATTTACAAGCAATTGTCAGATTTTTTTATATATGTTTTTTATTACTTTTTTTCATTTGTCTTAGAAAGAAATATGAAATCTGCATGCAACCTTCTAAATATTTCAAACATTTAAATAGCATATGATAATTTAGCAGTACAGTACATTATACAGTGAGATAATATAGGGAGACGTCCTATAGCATATTTACAAATGAAAAGGTAGTTTTGTTATATTAAAAAGAGGAATGCACTGCTTAACATTGAAGTATTACATTCAAAATAATGAATATGTTGTATTGTGACTAAAACATACATAGGTCTTTATATGTTTGCCCTATCATATTTTTCATAAAAAGCCTTTTAAAGGCTCTTTTTTTGTTGTTGCTACAAATCTAGGAAAACATACACAATAGTCTTGAAGCTTAATATGTCTCAGTACTGAAGCCACAAACTTTCTGTAAGTGCTTCAGGGGGAAAAAAATAAACATTTTCTTAGTAATAAAAATGACCTAGAAATGATTTCTAATGCATGAGAGGTTAAATGGGAGATAGAGGATGCTTCGCCTTGCAGCAAGACCTCAAGTCCATTAAAGAAGAGGTACACAAGTGATGCTCACGCTCATTTGACGAGGTGCTGAGGGACCTCACTTCTGCAAGTACAGCCACAGGATTTTTGTGGCACCTTCCCCAGCAAACTCGTCTTTGGTCCCCGCTCTGCCTGACTGAGGTGGAGGCTGCAAACACAAACAACAACCCCAGGCCCAAAGTTTTCCCCCTGCCAGGGGGTGAGGGCCATGGCAGTAAAACACCGTCACAAACAGTTCTTTTTGCTTAATGAGCTTATAAAGCTCGATTGCAATCATAGTGAAGTATGAATGAATAATAATTAAAACCTTAAAAAATCCCAAAATATCTTCTTTAAAATGAAAAGCATGTATTTTCCTAATCTCAGTACAGAGCAGACGGGTATGAAATCAGAAGTGCAACAGATGCTTGTGAAATCTGGAAGCCTTTTGCACACGGCTATAAAATGTAAAAACTGACCCTTGGTAAAAAGTGCTTTATAATAATATAGAATTTGTGTCTTATGTCTGCGAGAGAGAAATAATCTTCTGTCGAGCCCAGTCCTATGCCAGCCAAGGGAGTCCACTGCATTCCTTGTGCCACTTTCTCTTACTCTTCATAAACCCTAAACAAAAGAAGAGCCAAGAGCAGGATCTTAAAACTAGGAATTTAAAATTTAATTTCAAATATCAATAATAATAATAAATAATAAACAACCCAAAATTAGTAAAACCCCAAACCCCAGATTTTTAGCCTGTGCCTGAGTAATTTGGAAAGTAAGTTATTGGCTTCAGCAGTCACCAGATATCCATAAAGCATCTGGGAGGAGGGCTGGATTTCTACACTGTCACATCTTAGAGGCGTGTGGGGAGTAACACACTCTACCACAACTATCTGGATAAATAGCATGAAGAAATCCACATCTGCTAATTTGCTTTTAACACTGGAAAATCCCTATCTCATATACAAATGTTGAAGCTTATCATGAGCTGTATATAGACAATAAATTCACAATATCTGTTGTTTGCAATAATATTACTCTATTTAATTTTTCTACATTATTTCCTGACAGCACAACTTGATGGGCTTGTCTGTCTGTGTGTTTCCTGAGGGCACAAGCCTGGGGCTGAGTATCTTTTGTCATCCCAATGTTTGCCTTATGGAGAAAAAAAAAAAAAAGGGGGGGGGAAGAGGGGAAGAGTGTAAATATGTGGTTATGCAATAGCCAGGGCTTCCCCACGTGCTCTGTTTGTGAAGCAGATGCAGGGAACTGGCTGGAATTTGGGGAGATGGCCAGGGGCTTGCTGTGCCTTGGCATTGCCTGAGGCACCACCAGGGCAGTGCTGGGGATTGCTATCACCCTTGGACTTGCTGCTCCCTAACCTACTTAAACACATTTCTAGGGAGAAAATTCCCCACCAGATGAGGAGGAAGATTTGATGGACCTGTACTGTGTGTGGAGGCTCTTTCTTGGCCATGGCTGGAGACATGGCAGGAGTTGGGCAGCTCCCCTTAATTAGAGATTGGGACATCACCTCTAGCCATTAGGAATTCATGTCTCACTTTCCGTCTTCTGTCTATGACTTAGAAAAAAGCCCCAACCCTCTTTACAAGGGAGAAGCTGTCAGAGATTTTTATCAGAAAATCACCATTTTTCTGACAATGATACGCCAGTTAAAATTGGCAAATACCTGTGTCATCAAGTATTGATGATGTTGAGGTGGTACGATTGAAGTGTGGGACAGGGCTCCCTCTTCCCATCTCTCCTGACTGCTTTTCTCGTGACTGTGTGAAAGTAGTTTAGCTTTCCATCTTGGATTTTTACCAGCAGAAGGGAGGTGAGTGTATGTAAATAACTGAGAACGTCAGCTGATGAATATTTTAACCAAAAATAATTACTATTTATAGTCAGAACAGCTTAATGCCAAAATAGAAGTGAGAATTGCATGTGTCAGGAAAGAATTAATATCAAGAACATCAATTTAAAATTGTAATTTTGGTAATGAAATACACCCTCCATGCTGGATGGAGCATTTGCAGGCGTATGCATTTTCCTGGGTTTTCTATCTCTGAATGCTGCTGGTTGCCTGACTTGCCTCCAAGATCCTCCCCCATTCAGCAAACAGGAACTCACCTGCCTTTCTCCTTCCATACTCGGTACCACTTGAGCAGCCTCACGGTGTTCTGGCGCTTGGGGTTGAGGCAGTGCTGCTGCTCCCCCCTCACCCGTGTCCACAGTGTCACTCTGCAAGGCAAGGGGACAAGTCACAGGGACATGAGAATATCCCCTGCTCCTGCTCCACTCCAAGCCAGTGGGGCAGGAGAAGGGTTTTCCAGCTCTGTGCTTTATGGCAAATATTTTGAGTTTACTGGGATAAGGTCAGAGCAGCTGTTCTTCCTTGGTGCAGGGCATCAAGGTTGTACCAGATGAAGACAAACTCACTGGTTTTAATCAGTGGGTTTGCTCTGCTTAAGTGTTAGATATCATCTTTTGAGCCTAATATGTAATTTAATTAGGGCTCATTTAGGCAACCCCAAGGACTTTGCGTGAGGAGGCAGTTCCATTACACTCAACAATACTTTATCCAAGAGAAATGGTCAGAATTGCTTCATTGATTATTTTGATTTTTTTTTCCTTAATTCTGTAATATTTTAAATATTTGCATGTAGCAGAGTGCTTGTGTGCCCAACAGCCAAACCCTGAGCCTCAGCATCAGCCCTGAGGCTTCAGCCTCCTGTTCACCACTTGATCCTGCTCTCCTTGCTGGCTTGGTGTCCCTTTATTGTCAGGACAAAACATGGCAAAAGTATTTTCATGACTTTAGGTTCCCTCCTGGAGGGCTCAGTGAGGCTGCCTCAGTTGGTCTGCTGCAAATGAGGTGACATGAGGGATCTGGATCTGGGTCCCTACAGAGCAGCTTTCCAGAAACATCAAGACCACCCCACTTTTGGGGCTCAAAATAGAGCAGTTTTCTGATTTTCCTATTAATTTTGTGATTAAAAAAACCCAGACAGTATCCAGAAACCAACCCACAATGACAATTTGAATTAGGATTATTAATTTTCTGGAGATAAACAAATAACTGTTTTTCCCTGTTATGGATGGTAATTAAACCCTATAATGGAATTAATTAAATGCTGCTAGAGGCATGAGTATGATGATGGCAGAAACCCAGAAATACCTGTGTATAGTGAAGGGATTCTTTTATGGTTTGGTTCAGAAAGGAAGAAAAAAATGCCTTGCAGATTTTCCCAGCTGACCCTTCTGGTGCCTCACAAATTAAAATGTACTACCTGCATGAACTGAACTGAGGGTCTCACCACTATTCCATTTTCAAGGTTTTACAAGGTGTTCAAATAGGCCTTTCTAGTCTAGTTAACCTTCCTCCCTGCTTCCATTTTCTGCTCCATCTCCAGCTAAGGTCACAAAACATTAAGGTATAATTTCCAGGTTGTTTTCTGGGAGGTTATGGAGTTTTCCCCAATGCATGGCAAAGCAGTGGAAGCCTCTAAGAGCCTTAAATGATTGCAGAAAGGGAAGGGTCAGTGTTAAAAACTATGGACTAACCCTGTTCTAAGGGTGTTCTCAGCCAACTCCTCTGATAGCAGTGTGTCCTTGAGAAGGGGAGTTTTCCTGTAGCTTTGAAGAGGAGTGATGTGAGTTTTGAGGGATTTGAGGGCAGAGCAAGGTTTCTCCATGCAGCAGCCACCTCCTCAGCTGTGCTTTCTGCACTGGTGATCCAGACCTTGGCTTGGGTTTCTCTTCTGACAGACCAGAGAGGATATTTCCAGAAAGTGTTAGACAAGCTGAATTGCAGGAGGAGAGGAAGAGGAACACCTCGGAAAAGCAGCCAGCTCTAGATTGGCACCAGAAGCAGTGACGGACACTCTGGATTTACCAGAGTTTGCAGTCTGAGCAGGAAGAGATCCACGGT
The DNA here is from genome assembly GCA_025920805.1 of Petroica traversi. Classification (NCBI taxonomy): domain Eukaryota; kingdom Metazoa; phylum Chordata; class Aves; order Passeriformes; family Petroicidae; genus Petroica; species Petroica traversi. Next base: position 9,008,682 of record JAHLSL010000025.1, on the reverse strand, counting down.
TTGCCTCTCAGGTGAACTGTCTCTTTCCTCAGGCTGAGACCCATTGCTTTAACATCACATGTAGGTTTTCTGCTTTGGTTCTGGAGGATGGGCAGCAGAAATGTTCCCAAGGCAACCCCATGATTCTCTGCCATTCTCAGACAGTCCCTGATGGGCGCAGGATTGGGTGGCAGCGTGTTTGGGCACCCTGAGGTGACCTGGACCTGCTTTTGAGGATGCTGGTCTGACAAATGTAAGGGAATGTGCCTAAGAGGTGCTGTGGGAACTTCTACCTGAGTGTGGAGTTTCTGGATGAGCTTCAAGAAGAGGTTGAGAGAGATAGAAAGGGGATGAAATACCAGAACTTACACCTCCAGTTAGATTCCTCCAGTGGGATTTGTCCCTTAGCTTCCTAGGGCTTGGTGGCTGGAGCCTTCACCCTGGTGTCAGAGTGTTCCTGTGCCAAAATTCTCCCCATTATGTCCTTGTCTCCAGGACTGTGATGAGTACCCCAGGTCAATCTGTGACTCCAGCTCCCTGTACCCCCACATATCCCATCTGCAGGGATGGAGGGGCAGCACCTCTGCCTCCAAATACCCTGTCTTTATGACACGGGGATCCTGGCTGTGGTCCTTTCATCCCAAGCTGGTGTGGGAACTGCTATCTGCCTTTACTGCCCCTCGAGAAAGGCACTTCTGTGAGCCTGTTTCCCATTATCTCTTCTCACCCTGGTATTTCCCCACATCTGGGATGGGGCAAAACATTGGGTGGCCGTGTTTCAGAGCATTTCAGGTAGAAGGAGTTAAACTTCCCTCCTATTTTCTGCTGCTTCCCCTCATTCTGGGAGACAGATACACTCACAATTACTGCTAGATGTACCATGAATCTTGATAGGTTTTGACTAGACTGAGGACTCAGTTTAACTGTCTCTTACCCTGTGGCACAGCTCTGCTGGGGGTTATGGTCAAAACGTCCCTTAACTGCACCCCTGATACCTACTGTTTCTCTGTCCAACATCATTTATATCATGTTTCTGCTATATGAGAGCTTTTAAGGAGGGCAGAAGGGGATGCAGCTTTGACAACTCATTTTAGATGATCACTGCAGCAACAAAAACTCAGTTGCAGGAATTTAGCTTCTCTGTGCCATGTCCAGAGACTCCTGGATAAATTGGTTCCCAGAATATTAATTTCATTGCTTTCAGTGCGGAGTTCAGGCTGCATCAGGGTAGCTGGAAAGGCAGTGATGGCAGTGGGTTTGCCCTACCTGCCCCACAGACACGCCCAGCAATGGGACAGTGATGGGACAGTTCTGTCCCAGCAGCTGCTGCAAACCCTGGACAACCCTCAGTCTTGAATAGCATTACTTGACATCTGCACTGTCAGGCTGGAAAAGCAAATGTTCCTACACGGCATTCTGGCTTTCCCAGATTTCTGATTGGAAGTAAATGTTACATCAATAGATTTATTTCGTACCTCCTGGTCACCAACTGCTTTTGGACAAATAACTGGAATGGAGTGCGAAGACTTATTGTCCCTCTATGACATTGTTTTGCTGTTTGAGGTGTCAAAGCAAACAGAGCAAAGCAGTGAGGACCTGATTCAGGTAGGGTTGCTCTGCAAGAATTTTTTTCATTCAGGTAACCATCAGCCAGTTTGAGCTTCAAAGACGTGGGTCTGATGTTCCCTGAGCTCAGCATTGCTCACAGTGATGCTGCTCTGGCTCTGGAGGAAGCCGGAGGAAGCTTAAGGAAGCTTGAATCTCCATTCCTTTTCCACAAGCTCTCTGCTGAGCCTGGTGAGCCAGTTCCATGTGGGAAGTCTGTAGTATCTCCTGTGGTACTTGCGCAAGGTGGATGGGCAAGATTTGGCCCCGTGGGCATTGCAAGGTGCTGGAGGTGGTGTGCAGCCTGCACAGATCCTCTTGTTAAGCAACTGGCAAATGTTCCATGGGGGAGCACAATGCTAGATCAAGTCAGTCCTTGGTGTCCTGGGGCTGTGGCTGATCTTGGGACACTTTCCTTCCCTCTTAGATGGCAGCGGGGCTCTGTGCATTCTTTTAGGATTATCTGCATTTCTGGTTCTTATCCAGCTGCACATGCTGGTTGGATGGTGCTTTGTTGGGGGAATCTTAAGATATCCAAACAAGACAGATATCCAAACCCACCCATATTTAAAATCCTTAAAACTCCTCCTTTTTTAGCCAGTTATGTAAAAAATCCCTGTACCTGGCTCAGCTTGGTTACCCACTACATCCGTTTGAGATTTCACGGCAGCAGTGGTCCCGACTTGCAGGGAGACTGGGAGGAAAGTGTTTTCTTATGTGCTGAGTAACCCCATCAGGTGAAAGGCATTGCTCTGGTTCAAAGCAGGCTGGGGTAACTCTTCCTTGCAGAAACAGACCAAACTCTGCCTATGTTTAATCTGCATGCTCCGAATAACTTGAGTAAATAGTTCTGAGTTTTGTATCAGTCAGCTTGCAGTAGAATTTGTCTCTATTTTCACTTGGACTAATGATATTTTTTTTACTGCTCCTTGTTCTGGAAATACTTATTTGATTAAAAAAAAAATGGTGTCAATAAATGATAACTGGAGTTTTGGTCAGATTTGCATTTTTTTTTTTCCCTGATGCAGCAAATGACTATTCCTAGGAATTAGCATGCCAGGGCATGAGGAAAACAAAGAACAAAGAAGGAACTTGCAGATAAGGTGAAGCAGTTCAGCTGACAGGGAAATAGGAAACAATAAATGAAGGAAAACTTACATAATCATCTCTTCCACGCAAAATGGGTACCTCGGTTTTATTTCCAGCTTCCGTACATTAGAGAATCTTATTTTAGGACCTTTTCTTGAACATTTGCACTTCACGCCTACAAGAGAAAGCATTTTCTCATGCGTCTGCAAAGCCTCCTGCATACCAAGCATCCCTTCTCCTCCAGCCTATGTGTATCCAGGAAAACTTTAGTTTGCTCTTTCAAACCTTGATGGGAAAAGATTAATTTTTTAAACTGTTAAGCTTTAAAAGAGATTTTTTTTTTCCTTTTGTATCTCCCAGATAAAGGTGGTGACTCTCTGGGAAATATGTTTTAGAGCACTACATATGTTCTGGGACTTTGTAAATAGCAGATTTTTTTGAAGTGCACCTGCTAAGTAATTAAATATAATTGTCTTTAACAAAAAGAAATTAAAGAATCAGAACTCGCTTTAAACTGAGCAAGCAAGTACATGACTGTGCTACTTTCTCATTTACTCATGTCTCACTTTGTAGGACTTTGAGTCATTTCTCCTTACATGGATGTTGTGGTGCAGTCATAGCGAGACAAAAGCTGAGCATTTTTAACCATCATTTTTGTGCACAGCAGAAAATGCAGACTGTGCCACCACCTCACATCCAACTCTGTTCTATTTCCCCACAAAACCATCCTCAATTTCAAAGAAGATATTTGATCTCTGTTCCTGAATAATGAAGGACGTGGCATGACCTGCCCCACTCTGAGCTCTTTGCCTCGCAGTGAAGACACAAATGAAGACACAACTTTATCCCTTGTATTTTACCTCTATTTGACCTTTAAATAACTTGCAGCTCCCTTACTCACAGATTCCACACCTTTGCACCGTGCAGGGGATAACTCAACCCAAGCCAGGGCTATCAAGACACAAACACAAATTACTGGCAAAGAGCTTTACGTGGGAATAAGTAGAATAAAACACTTTACCTTCCGCGCTGGCTAAGCACATCGCGATGAAGAACAGGAGCAGAGCTGCTGTCAGGAGCTTCATTGTGAGACAGCAGGTACCCAGGGAGACGCCGTGGGGTCGATGTGTTTGTTCGCTTGGGGTTCGTGCCCCCGATCCCGCTGTCCCGGGGCTGGGTCACCAGGGAGGTGACAGCGGAGCGGCTCCCGGCGGAGCGGCTGCCCGGCGCTGCCTCCGCTCTGCCGCTGCCTTCCCTTCTCCTCCTTTAAAGCGGCTCCCGCTGCCCTCGCTCCCGGCTCATTAATATGCAGAGCAACTCCACGGCTCCCTCCGCTTCCTCAGCCCCGGCAGGGAGGGGGGGGACCGGCACCCCGGGGAGGGGGGAACATCCCCCATCCCCGCCCCGAACATCCCGGAGGGAGTGCAGGCGATGGGGCGGCTGCCTCTGCCCAGCTGGTACCTTCCCCATCAGAGGAGGTTTGCTGGGGAGGGTGATGTGTGTATTTGTATGAATGGGGCTTAGCTGGAAAACCGTCCGCTTGTGAGCGCTCCAGGGATGCCCGCGCTCGGCGGAAATTCCCATGCACCTTGGAAATAAGATTTGGAGAAGTCTCACCTGGGAAGGGATGTCACCTTTTGTTACAGATTGACTAAAATATTAATTTTTCTAGCTTTGGCAGGCTTCTAAATCTAAAGGAAAGTTTACTGAATCAATCAAATGGGGGGGAAAAATAGTCCTAAAACCATTTTTAGGTGGGTGTAGTATGTGGAATGCTTAAGAGAAATAAGATCGGTTTAGCGTGGCTTTAATGAACACTCGAACGATATTCTGCGCCATGAAGAACGGGGTAGCAACGTGCAGGAACTTCATGGATGTAAATACATATTTCCCCTCCCTTGAAGAGTCTGTGTCTGAATTCAGAAACAGCTAAAAGAGCATCTTTAAATCCATATTCCAGATTTTTGTCTAAATGAAACGGATGTAGATCAGAGTGGGGTCTAATCGCCTTCTCAACAGTGTATTCCAAGCACGCCGCAGCCAAACGCCTCTGCGGGTCCCAGTTCATCCCAGCCCCGCTCCCGGCCCCGCTGCCCGCTCTCCCCGTTCGCACACCCATCCCCGGTCTTAGAACCGACCGAAACCAGCAAGCCTGCCAGCTCAGGCAGCTCTTGGGAAGGACTCGCCACGCACTCCCAGCTCCGCTTGCATTTTAAGTTTCCCACATGGCTCCGTTCCTGCCGGCTCCAATTGGCAGCGGCCATCCCGCTGCGTTCCCGGCCCGGGTGTTGGCAGGCTGCGAGTACAGCCCTACCACACACAGGCTGCACGTTGCTCGCAGGCAGCTGCCGTGTTGCTGGCCCCGGCTCCCCTGCGGGACGTGCCGACACGCCGGGAACAGCCTGCCTGCCCTGCCCTGCCTGCATTGCTCTGCTTGCCCTGCCCTGCCTTGCCCTGCCCTGTCCTGTCCTGCCCTGCCCTGCCTTGCCCTGTCTGCCCTGCCGTGCCTGCATTGCTCTGCCTTGCCTTACCCTGCCCTGCCCTGTCTGCCCTCCGTGCCACCGGGGAGCGCCGGGGCTGCGCATCGGGGACAAGCCTGCGAGCACCGGCTGACGCGGCACGGAGCTTTTGGGGTGAAAGAGCTGTTCCGTGATTGTGAGGCTGCTCTTGGTGCAATGGGGCGGAGAGGGAAGGTATGATACAGTTTCCGTCGTGCTTTCGGTGTTTTTGCTGCACAGCTCTAAACTAGCTCCGGTGGCTCTCGTTGCACCCTGCTAGGAATGGTTAGTGGGCTGTGCTATTAAATGCCGACAGGACTCAAAAGAGAGCCTGGGATAAAAACAGGCAGCTAAGGTATTGCAGGTCTCAGGTCAAACCTTTCAAATAAATTCTCTGTTTCTTACACAAAAAGGGAGAAATAACTCAAGAAGAGTACAAAAATGTTTTTTTTTTTTTCAGAATTACTATCAGCTGATGATGAAGATGCTCATTGGGCATGGGGGAGAATTAACTGAAAAGCATCCACGTCCAGAGCTGTAATCCTTTCCTGCTGCATTTAGGGTAATTCTCTCCTTGTAGCTTTCTCTGCACTGTAGGCAGGAACAGCCTCAGGGAGAGTTGTGGAAAGGAAAAATCTTTTTTCCTCCCCCTCTGCTAATAAGAATTTGGGTGCAGCTTTAGCTGACGGCAATTTGAACTTCCCCCAAACTCATGTACAGGCTGGAGAAAAATTAAAGGAAATTCTCGTGCTTTCCAAAAGTGAATCCCATCTACTTGTATGACTCTTCTCACGTTGAAAGAGCAAAGTTTAGTAAGTGTGGAGCAAGCAAACTGCTGCTTTAGTTCCAAATTTCTTGTAGAAATGAATGTATTTGAGATGTGTGTACACATATGGTGACTCTCACTGTGTTCCCGAGCGCTTCAGTGTCTTTATGCCAGGTACTATCTTTGACAGAAATGATTTCTGAGAGCTCAAAGTTGCCTCTTGCCTAATGTGACAGATTTTGGTGGCCACATATAGCTGTCTCTGACACCTGCTCTGCCTTAAAATGACAATCGCAGAAGAACTTTTAGCAAATGATTTGAGGAAAAAGAAACAAATATCATTCACCATGGTCTGCCCCAAAAGAAACCCTGACAATTCAGATATATTTTCTTTGTGCAATCATATGCTGAGTTGCTCAGCATACACTGGAGTGATTTGCTAAGCCCCGCAAATGTGTTTTGACAAGCAGCCAGTGCTCCGCAGGCTGTGGAGGGCTGGCCAGGTGAGCACAGGGCAAGCGGCTGAAGCATCCCTTTCAGCCCTCACAAAGCCACCCAATTGCAGAGTAATTGATCAGGGCTTGGGTTTTGCTCCACACAAAAGACGTGTTTCAGAGCAGACACAGTCACCAGGGTCCTGCTGTTGTCCTCGGCTCGGCAGATGGGACATGCTCAGACAGCCATGTGTCCCCAGGGGAGCATCACTGTACCTGTGCACAGAGCGTGTCACCTGCTCTTTCTGGCTAATTAGATGGGCATTGTTGCTGCTGAAAGGACTCACATTTCATCTCATCCTCTGATCTTTTCAAGTCTCTGCCTCAGCATAATGATCTCTATAAAACCAAGGCTGAAGCGTGGCTTTGCCTCTGAGGGTGAGACCCAGAGGGACCAGAGGTGATTAGCCACCCCGGGAGAGTGATTTGTGACATGGACAGCTGGGATGAGTGGCTGTCTCCTCCTAAATAAGAAAGAAGAGTTTTAGCAAAGGGAGAACCATTTGAAGCGAAATCCTCACTATTTTTGGCCACCTGGAAGCTGAAATCATATCTTGGTGAGCACAATGTATAGCTGAGCTGGAGCAAAATATTTGTGCTTGTATACATGGGAACAATCTCCAAATGTGCCTTGCCCTTTGAAGGGGAAGATACTGGAAGAGGGCAGTTCACTCCTAAAATAAATAATTGTGGTGGCAAAATGGGAGGGCACCAGAAGAGCTGTTGAATCTGCCAGGGCTAAGGCATTTGTGTCTGTGCTCAGACAAGATTGGGTGGGATCACCTGACCTCAGGTGAGGCTTTTCCTCCTGATATGAATATACACAACTTCCTAAGCCAGCATACAGACAGTGTCCCTTAGGTGTTCTTCTGCATCCCAGGGACCAGGATATACATAATTACAGTCATCCCTGTTATTGGAAATATTTCAGTATTCAGCTAGCTTTGGATATGCTGGTTATTTCAAGCACAGGGCAATCTATGATCTGGATTAATTGTCCTTCCAAATATCATAGTGTTTCATAGAGGGAGGATGAAGATGCTCGTTATGGTGAGAAATCTTTGCAAAATGGTCATGAAACGGAAGCTACTTATTGCTGTTGAGGCCAACTGTGAATGGCTCATCTGAGTTTAATGTCTAAGAATATCCCTATCAGCCTGTCAAGGAGAAGATTAAACTTTTGAGGTGGTGTGACAAAATCCCTGCATATCATGTCAGGAATTTGGGGGAGGAATTAGACTTAAATGCTCACTAGAAACTTCAACATTAAGGTGGAGGTGTCCAGATGTGATACATGTTCTATGCTTTTTCTTTTTTTTTTTTCCTGGGTGCCGCACTTCCTTTTTTATGACTTTTCGGTGTTGTAACCATTCTGTGTGGGCCCTCAGCCCTTGCAACAGAGGAAATATAAAACTTGATTCCAAACTTGTAGTCGGGGTGAATTTCCTCAGATTTTGGGAGGCTGTTGCAAGCCTGCTCCTGCTGTGCTGGACTTAGTGGAGGATGTGCTGCAGAGCCTGTGGTCAAGCCAATGTTTTCACCTCTAGCTCTAAAGGACCTTTTTCTTTCCTCAATAACCCTGAACAGTAGTTGTGTCATCGTTGCATGTGTTCGTCTGTCGTAAGGTGAAAGGCAGAGCTTTGGATTTGATCTTTGGTCTCTGGAAACATGAAACATTTCACGGAAAACAGCTGTGTTCCCTTCTGTGGAGTTTCACAACAGATTAATTCTGCAAAATAAGGCTTGTATTGTTGTCACAGTCGCTGTGTACTTTTGATATTTTATTTTTATTTCCATAACGAGATTAAATTCCAGACACTGCATCTTCCCTTGGGAATAGTTTTAAGGCAGCTCTCTTCCTAAACCCAAATTATTCACTGAGGAGGATTTTTTTGCTGAGATGAGAATGAGGAGGTTGGATCTGGGACTGTTGTCGTGGCTTGGAGCTCTTTGAAGCTCTTCATCATGAATCATTAAAAGATCTGTGATAAGATGGCAAAAGGGAGAGCTGGCTCTTTGTGTAGGTGATTTGAGAATCACCTCTAGATATGCACAAAAGGATTAATCCCAGCTGTGACTTTTTACATTGAGAAAATAGTAAGTTGTGTTTAATTTCCTACTGACTCATTTCCTTGCATGTTACAACTTACCATTGGTTTTTATGTGCAAGCACAGCTTACATTTGACACAGTTTTCTTAATAGGCATTTCAACTGTGGACGGCTGTAGATATTTCTTTTGTGTTTAATCACACAATGAGTTGGGTGACTTTTTCTACCATCTACCCCGATGCTTGCTATAGTGAAAATAAGAAAGGGAATTTGTTTGATCTGACTCACATTCCTGATACTGCTGGCCAAAGCCTTGAGAAGTCTCTGTGGTGTTGTATGGGATATGAGATGGTTGGACAAGGATGGGGATGGCATGAGTCCTGTCCTTGTTTGTGTGGTCTCCCCTTCCCAACTGGTTTTTAATTTTTGAGTCAGACTGAGAGAACTGGAGTGAGGATATGGTGTTAGTGCCCAGGTGTGCAGTTAGAACATCACAGCACTGGATAACACAACAGCCATTGGATGCAAAACTTTCCTTTTGCTCCAGGGTTGGAAACACATTGCGCCATCCTGATTTGCTGATTACATTTCTATTTGTGCAGGGTAGTTTGGGGGAATCTGTGGGTGCCAGCTTTTCCAATGAAAGGCTTTAGGAGTAAAATAGGGTGTTACTGTATGTCATGAATTATAGGCAGCCACTCTTGGAGCTATTAATGCCACTTCTCTCAAAAGGAGTGGTTCTGCTGCCAAGCCATCCATATTCAAAAGCATGGGAAAAAACTGAACCACCAAGTGTTTTATTTTTGCAAGACACTAGGGCCAAATGAAACCAGCACCAGAAAAGTTTCTAATTCAGTCCCAGGTGAGTACTTGCTGAGGTGGGGAGCTGCGACAGCAAGATCCACAAATGCTCAGGCATGAGAAAATCCATTCCTGACACTTCTTTCCACAACTTGTTAGAACTGGGCATAATTTCAAACATTTCCAGGAATGCCAGGAATGTGCTTCAGAGCATCTGCTTCCAGCACTGGCTCCATGGGATGAGAGTCCCTTAGGAGAGCTGGTGAGCAGGACCCTGCCAAAGTGTTCATGTTGCAATGGTTTTATCGGCCTTAATATAAGGAAACTGAGATGTGGGGGAGAGGGCAGCAATGTGTGTGTAAGGGGCCATTTACCATGAGCTGCAGCAGCAGAAGCAAAGCTTGTGTGCCCTGCTGGCACTCTGGGTGGGAGCTGATGGCCACTGCAGTAGTGACAGCAGATCAGGTGGCAGGGACATATTTGCAGCTCTTCAAAGCCTTTTGCAAAGGCCTCCAGTGAAGGTCTTTTCTGTTGTCTTTTAGGAGGGCTTCTGAAGCAAAGAGATGAAGACATAAAATGATTGACACATATGAAATTGCAGAGGCAGAGCCATGCAGGGTGTCACATCCACCTTTCTGCTGCACCTCATGTCCTGCTCTATGACCCAGGTGGTGGCATTCAGGCATGAAGCTGCCCTGGGGATCCCATACACGAGGAAATGACTGGGAAGGGGTGACTGCCCCTCTGGGAAGACATGATGATTACATTGACATATTCTATGGCTATTCTCTCTGATGGTTCCCAGCACCTTTTTTTTTGGACTTGTGGCTTCATGTTTCCAAAAAAGCCCAACACTCAAAAGTCTGTGGGTGTGTGGATATAGCACTTGGTGGAAGATTTGGGCAGCCTTTGAGAGCTTTGTTTTTGTGCTTGTTCCCAGTGACTGGGAGCTGTTTGCATTTGCCCACAGAGTAACCACAGCAACAAAACTGCCCAGCACCAAGAATTAAAGCCATTAGATAAAAATGGCCCAATACAGTGATTAGGTATGGACGGAAATCATCTCACAGCATCTCCATTGGTGACTGTGCAGGAGTGCCCAGGGTGCCATTGGAGGTGGGTGCCTGCAAGGATGGGAGTGCCAGGAACAAGCACTGCAACACACTGAGCCTGGCTTGGGCACGAAGTCACAGCATCTGTAGCTGCCCATGAGGCTCTGTAGGGCTTCTCCCACCCCCTCAGTGCTTTCTGTAATGTGCGAAAATCCCTTGCAAGCTTAATGAAGCCCACTCTCCTGTAGACAGGAAGGGTGCTCCCTATCTCGGTTCATTTTCTGCTGAGTTGTGTGTTAGTAATGGTGGGAATTTTTCATATGCTGATTTTTTTCCTCCCCTTGGGATAGAAAACATATGTAGTGTCTTTAAAAATAAATAAAATTAATGGCTTAACAATGCAGGCTTTGAATATTTGATGGAACATTAGTAGGCTGCAATCAATCAAAAAAAGATCTTTTTCTTCTGAGTAATAAATATGTTAATTATTTTATCTACTCAGATAAGAGCTTAATTACCATAGCACTTGGGGAGTGGAAAGAGGGAGGTAGTTGTTATGCATAGTGTTCCTAAGAAAATCAGTTCTTTCTGCAAATAAACCAACCAGCCTTTCTGCAAGCAAACCAAGAGACATCCAACTGCTACAGCCAAGCTGTGCACTTCCTCTGGCATTGGTATAACCAGTAAGGACTTGGTGGGGAGCCTCATTGTCTGAACCTGCCTCAGGCTGGATTTGCCCACTTTTCTCAAGTTTTCCACCTGGTTACATGCTCAAGTGTGACACTTCCTTGCCACCCATCTCTTCTTCCTGTGTGGTCTGGGTGGGCTGCAAAAGAGCTGGGCCAAGCACTTCACAGCCCACTTCGCCAGCAAATATTCTGGAGTTCATCACTCCCTAGGAGCAGGGTGGTTTGGCCAGGCTTGCAGATCATCACAGGGAGAGACCAGCAAGGGATCAGCAGGGACCACTGTGCAGCATCCTCCTCCTCATTACACTCTGGTAACCCCTCCCTTCTTGGCCATCATGAATAGCTCAGGCACAAAAATTCATGCTGTGCTTTGCTGCACTGTCATACCCCTGACTAGGTAGAAGTGAACTTTTTGGTTTTTTATTAAGAATCCAAAAAGAATCACATGAAGGTAGCACATTGCAGAACAGATGTGGTGAAGTGGCAGTGGTTTTTGTTGTGGGAATTAAATTAGAAATCAGCTAGAGAGCAAGACACAGCTGATATAGTCTAGAAATGCCAAGCACAATGATGGCATAGGGCTGGGACAGGGGACTGGCAAACTGGTGGTGCAGCCCCTGCTCTTTGCAGGCTGCCTTAGGTGTCTTCCCCAGAGCCAGGGCATTGCCGCTTTCACTCTCGAGGGCAAAAATATGTCCGGCTTGTGATCCCTTCCAAAGGCCTTTGGCAGCCTCTCCTGGCAGTTGGCTGTTTCTGAAAAGGCAGGGAGTTGATGCCAAAGTGATTTGGAGGCAGAAGTGGTGCTCTGGAGCCCTAGTGCTGCAGGAGAGGATCAGCGCCCAAGGTTGTTCCCATTGTGGATGGGGCTGGCATTATGCTAGCAGCTCATCTTTGGAATGAGAAGATGGGTGTGAAGTCCCCCTCTGTCCTTCTTCATCCCCTGTATCAGATCAATGCTCTGTCCGAGGGAAAATTTTGGAAACTCAGCAGCCAGCATTTCTTTTGCTGCCTGCTAAGGATTATGCAAGTATCTGTCCTATTCCTGAGAGCTCCCCAGAGGTCAGTAGCTTGGAAGAGAAGTCTCAGAGGGCAGAATTTTCTAGAAGTGGATGTGGCTTTATGGATCCTCTCAGAGATCAGAGTGTCTAAGAGTTAACACGAATTTCAATCAAGAAGACATTAAGAAGAGCAGAGGGAAAACAGATTAACTATCCTCTTGCCTTGCTCTATAAGATGAGACAATGAGAGAATGTGATGAGATCAATGGAAAAAATAAAAGGAAATGAGAAATCAAAGGAATTGCTGCTTTATAGCTTATTTCTTATGGTGAATTGGGAAATTTGCCCTTCAGGGGATCAAATATTCTCTTATTTTTTTAGCAGATTTGTATAACTCATGACTGCAAAGATAAAACCCGTGATAGAGGCTGGTCCCCTGCAGGGATTCAAAAGGAAATAATCCATTTCAGGTACAAGTGGTGGAACAGTGTGGGATGTCCCCTCCTGGTGTTCTCAGAAACCACGCAGGGTTATGGCATCTGCTGGGGTGTGGCTTCCCACAGGGCTGGATGGCTGGGTCACTGGAGCTGTAAGTCCAGGGGCATTGGAACAGCTCCACCAGGGGATGGCTCTCAGCATCTCAGGGAGGCTGAGCTGCTCGCAGCCAGGCTGTTCATGGAGCACTGTGGCAGAGGATCTCTGTCCTTCCCTTCCAACATTTCAGTGGTGCTTCTGGAGTCACAGTCCTCATGCCTTAAACCAGATCCTTTTTGGGACTTCATTAGCTTGGCTTTGGCACTTCATGCCCCAGATGACTTCCCCTTAGAGAAAGAAGTATTTTCTATTCCAGCAGTTGCTCTGGTTCCTGTATTTTCCCAGGGCTGTGATTTTTTCTTCTTTTAAAGCATTTTGCTGTGCCCACTCCATAGCTCCAGGTCTTTCTGAGCTGTGTATGGGTCATAGTCTCCCTGTCTTCTTCTGCAGCCACCAAGCCTCTGCCCACCTGGAAGTCAATGGGAAAGCTTTTGCACTGGAAGCTGAAAAGGAACTTTCAGTCTTCTTGGGTAAACAGGTCTTTGTGGCATCAGCAGTCAGTGGTTGGGGATCAACTCCAGCCAGCACCAGCCTTTGATGAGCAAAGATTCAAGGTTTTTGCAGCCACAGACTACTGCCAAAGTGCACTTTGGGAGTGCACAAACACTCCAGTTTTGCTCTTCCCTGATGTACAAGCCCTTGGTCTGATGTCTCAACCAGCTGGCTGATAGCAGGCAAGTGCTGCCAGAGGCCAAGATGAATTATTTGTCCTTGTGCTACTGTCAGAGTTTCCTGAGACTGATGTTTCTCTAATTAACATCTTTACCTTCATAAATTCTTCATTAGCATTTGTCTCTCTAGTGGTTTGCATATGTTTGCTGGTGATATCAGCCAGATTAGGCATGTTCCCCTTCCAGGTGTCTGAATGGGTTTTTCTTTCTATGCCAGACAGTGTCTCTTCCCCTTGGCACTTTGGGGAGTAAACTTCCCATAGATATGGCACTTTGATGGCAAAGGAGCCACATTTTAACAGTTAGAATACCTTGGCTTTAACAACAGGCACTTAAACTCCAAAACTGAAACTCCCCACGGATACAGTGAACAAGACAAAAAAAACCTTTTAAACTGCACTCCTCTCTGCGTCTGTAAGCAGTGGGTGCCAGCAGAAAGGAGGCCAGCTCCAAACAATCCCAGCCTTGCCCCACGCTCGGCTCCCAGACTTTGAACGTGTTTTGTTTTGATATCTTATACTTGAGATTTTCTGTTCTCTTTAACTACATTTAGTGCCTGGCTTGGGAAAGGCTGTTCTGCTGCAAATGCAGCTGTGTCTCTGCTCCCTGCACAGCCCACCCCTCTGCTCCGGAGATGTCAGGTGGGATAGCTGCCTTGCAGGGTCTATTATTGCCAAGGAGATGTTGAAATTATTGGCTGGTTCTTCAAAGGTCTGAAGTGGTTCTTGATGTTCTTCACCAGAGCAGGGCAGCGGAAGAAAGTCGCCTGGGAAATGCTGTCCGGAAGTGAAAATTGGATTCTTTAATGCTCTTGAAGAGCAAATAAAGTTTCTAAGTATGAGAAGCAGCCCACGCAGCCTTTAGACATATTTGAACCCAAACAAACCCACATTGTACCCAACGTATTAATTTCTTTAGCATGCAAATTGCTCCAAATAAGCTATTGGGTAAGGCTACATGTGGGAAGGAAAAATCCAGGACAGGTTTGCCTTTTTCACACTACTGGCCTGATCCTGTATCCATGGTTGCACTAGTTGGCCCGGAGAGTTATATCAGATAAGAATATTATTATTAATTTGACTTGTATGTGTAGGACTGGGTGGCCTTGCTTTTCTTAAAAAAAAGCTCTTAAAATGTCCAGTTCAAGCTAAGCGACCATCTTCTTCCCCTTCAATTCAACCCTGTAATTATGTCCAAGGAAACTGATGTTTGAAGTTTCAGGGTGTTTCTTGGTATTTTCTCTTGTTTCTTTTGTAAACTCTGCATGCAGAAGCACTAGCCATTCACAGATGTGGCACACCCATGTCACTTTTAAAGACTGTTATATTAACTTTCATCCCCTCTGGGCTGACCTCTGTCCACTGAGTATAACACGTCAGGGATTTCCATTACAGCCCTATACTTCATGCCTGGCCTCATGTATAATTTGGTTGGATGTAACACTTGGAGTTGCAGAGAATCTGGCTGATGAGGATAAACAGGGGAAAAAGTGCAGCAATTTCTTTCTTGAAGCCAATCACCATTTCAAGCTGTAATTTGTGCTTCTGTCTGCACAAATCCATCTAGAGCTAGAGCATGATAAAACAAGCTGCCCTTTAACATTCTTTAACTTCTGTTCTTTGCTGCTAGGAGACAACTTCCAGGGCGAGGCAGCTGGGTTTGCACTTATGGAGAAAAGCTGGAGTGGAAAGAGAAGCAAAATGACAACTGTGGTGCAACTTACAATAATCCTAATGACTGAGGCAGCAGTTGGGTCTGCTGCTGCATGCCCAGACCATGGTGGGGAGATCCTCCCTGCACCAGCCCAGGGAGCCCAATCCCTCAAGTCCACACAGAGCAGGACGTGACAGGTACGTGTTTTAGTGTGTTTTTGCTTCTAAAGGATTCTCAGGTGCTCTCCTGGCATCCTGACAGGCCCAGCTGTTCTTTGAATTTTAAGAATTACGGAGCCATAAAATCATCTAGGTTGGGAAAGCCCTCTAAGATCATCAAGTCCAACCATTTCCCCAAAACTGCCAAAGTCACCACTAAACCATGTCCCAGGTGATGTATCTACACTGCTTTTAAATCCCTTCAGGGATGGTGACTCCACCCATTTCCCTGGGCACCCTGTGCCAGGGCTTAATATCCATTTCATGAAGAAATTTTTCCTTGTATCCAACCTAAATCTCCTCTGGCACAACTTGTGGCTGTTGGTTCTTTTTCTGTCACTTGTTACCTGGGAGAGGAGATTAATCCCCTGTTGGCTCCAACCTCCTTTCAGGGAGTTGTAGGGAGAGAGAAAGGCCTTCCTGAGTCTCCTTTTTCTCCAGGCTGAGTACCCCCACTTCCCTTAGCTGCTCCTCACCAGATTTGTCCTCCAGACCCTCCCCCAGCTCTGTTTCCCTTCTCCAGATGTGCAAAGATCACTTGGACTGCTCCTTACCAGGACTAAAAAGAAAAGTTGCAATAAAACAAATTTCTTGTTTAGATATTAATATTCACCTCTCTCATGTCACCATGATTCATCCAGCTTGCTTGAAACCTGGCAGAAGCCAACTAAGGAAAAAAAAAAAAAAAAAAGAAGTAGAAATAGCAACTTCTCCTCCCTGATTTTCATGGTGGAATTTGCTGGATGTGGGGTTGATGGGATTGGCAGGTTATTGCACATTGTTTGGGGAATGTCTTGAATGGTGCAAACCACGTATCAGATCTTCAAGACAAATAAGCCAGCATAATTCCATCAGCTGAAACTCTGCTGTAGAATATTCCGGTACTTTTCGGTGCATACTTTTAACAAAGTCACTGGCCAAATCTTGTGTCTTTCCCTAATTCATTCAAGATGCACACTATAAATCATTCTTGACTCCGACCCATGAAGGAAAACTAACTTGACAAATCCCTTTCTGTATTCATTTTTGTCAAAACATTGTTTATGACAATGGGTAGGTTGCTGATAGCTCTGGCTATTGTTGCCCAGGACTCTGTGGGTTTGATAAACACTCAGCTGGAGTCCATGTGGATGTCTTTCCTCAGCTCTTTGTTTCTCATGTTAAGACTTGTGTCTTAGGGTGAGGAATCTGATTTATTTAAAAACACTATATAATAAGACAGATGTCAGCAATGTTAAATACCTCCATAAATTTTGCTTCTCTGTAACAGACCGAATGTTCAATTATTTGAGGTATGATGAAAGCCTCTTGCATTGAGGCAACATTTTAGTAACCTGATAACATGAGCAGTTCTTGCCATGCGCTTCCTACAGAAACATGTTGTGGGTTTGCACTGCCGTTCTCTTCTCCCATAATAAATACTTCAACTTTATAGATATTTTCATCTTAACTTAACAGAGGGCTTATACCTGGTGAATTGAAGGTGACAGCACTGGTCACCTGTATCTGACTGATTTTTTTCTGTGACATGTTGGAGATGTGATATTGGCTGTGCTATGCATGTGGCAATTCACCTCCACAGCAGTTTGAAGTAGAGCCTGTGGCCCTGCCTGGAGGCTTTCCGTGAGAGAGATGAGGGATGCAGGCACTGAAAAGAGCCCTAAGGGATGTTTCTGCATATATTTTCCTCCTCTATTCCCAAGGTGTTGTCCACTGTATCTCTGTTTGCTTGTCTCCACCACATCACTACCAGGTTCTGAAGCTCCTGGGGCTGTTTCCAGCCCTCACAAGGCTGGGCTGGCAGCACAGAGTCTGGGGAAAAACCCAGCCTGGAGCACTGCCTGGGGCTGCAGCTTTCCGTTCCCAGATTGTGGCTCAATGTGGAAAATGTGTCACTTGTCTTGCTCTCTCTGCCTGTAACTTAGTAGTACCAATTAACTTCCAAAAATAGGTGGAATTTTAAAGAATTCAAAGGTTGTAAACTATTATATATATAAATATTCAATACAATTAAATCAGAATTAGCATAAGCCTTCCTTGTACAAGCAAGCATTTGTATTCCAAGACATAGGCTCACAATATTCTAATATTATTATATTATTTGGATTATGTTAAAAATATTTAGGTTGACTATTAGGAAAAATTTATTCACCAAAAGTGTTGGAACAGGATGCCCGGGCAGTGGTGGAGTCACCATCCCCTGAGGGATTTAAAAGACAAGCAGATGTATCCCCTGGGACATGGTTTAGCAGGGAGTTGGCAGTGCTGGGTTAAGGGTTGGACTCAATGATCCTAGAGGGCTTTTCTAACCTAAATGATTCTATGAATATATGGTTAAACATACATACATAAATATATCTCTGTCTGTCTATCCATCTATCTGTCTGTCTGTCTGTCTGTCTATCTATCTATCTATCTATCTATCTATCTATCTATCTATATGTATATGTAGGTATTGCAGTTCTGCTTTAAAGCACATGTCTGGGTTTCTTTCCCAGTGAAAAAAAAGGTATGTAGGGACAAGGAAGCAAAGATGAAATGTTTATATCAGGGCTGGGAAATGCTCCTGAATCCTGTAATATGAGTTTGTGGGGACAAAAATCACATGATTGATTCCTTAAAAAAAATCCCATTGTGGATTTTTAAAGTTTTGAAATTGTTTAAACAGGGTGAAATTTGCATAATTGATGTAACAGCCTCAGTAAACCTTTTGATCCTTTGGCATACAGGACAGACTCACTGTGGGTTTGTCCCCATGAAATGCAGTAGCTGCAGCTCCTCTGTGCAGGTCTGTAAGGAGGCACCAGCCAAGGAAAAAACTATTGAGGGTCAGCAGAGAGATGAGAGTCCCAGGGCTCAGTGGGCGCTGACAGCCATGATTTATCTCACTCTTTTGTAGGGTGAGTAAAACTGGCCCCACACCTCTGTTTTCATGCCTCTAATGCAACCTCATCCAGCTTTTGCATTTTGTCCCACTGCCAAGTGCTGTGCGAGCCCTGCTGTGCCTCTCTGCCATTAATCACCAGAGCCTTTCCCTGGGCTGCCTTGTGCTTCCTTAGAGAATAAACCCTCCTTATCATTCACATATAATCCTGTTACAGTTTTATACCTGCTTGCATGATCCACTTATCAGCCAATAAATCTGACCAAACAGTGGATAACAGTGGATTCGCTGGTTCCTGGTATTGATGTCCTGGGCTTGGGCTGGGGCACTCAGGCAGTTTCTAAGCAATCTATTTTTGCAGTGGTGCTTAAAGCAAACACCTCGCCCCAGTTCTCCCTGCTATGAACCTGGGTAAGGCTTATTCTCCAGCCACTGCCACTGACTGTTCTCACTTTGAGATGTTTCCAGTGCAATCACTCTCATTCACACGTTGTGCTGTGGGTTACAAACCACTCTGCCCTCTCCCTGAGTCTGGGCATGGGCAGAGCAGTCAGAGCAACCTGAATTCCAGATCTGCACTTCTGAGACTTCCCACTTTTCTTTGCCTTGGTATATTTATGCTGGATTTCAGGACAAAAGTAGAATTTTATGAGAAAGTTGAGTTTTTTCTATGGTTAAAAAAATCCAGTTGGTGGGGGTTTTCCTGACCTGGGTCAGCATGCTCATGCTGAGGCATCAAAAAACCCCCTCCAAAACAATCAAAGCAGGAAAATTCAAGTCTGACTGTTTTCTATGAGTCGTAGGTGAACTGGGAACTAAGATTTAAGTGGCAGATGAAGGAGTTCATTGCAGTAGTTTTGAAATATGGACCTGTAAATCTCCAATTTTCTACATGCACAGCCAAGCGTGTTCCTGTATATTTATTTTGTTGAATGTTAAGTGGTTCCGTTTTCCTGTGGTTGCCTTGAATTTTTTTTCTCAGTGGAGTTTAATTCAACATAAGCCCTACTACTTAGTCATTTTGTTCATATTTCTTCATTTAGATGCTAGTGCAAGAAAAGGTTAGGAGCAATCAGAAAATACTGGAAGCAAAATAAATGTTCTCTAATCTCTCTTCAAGCCCAGACTGAGATGTTATTAGTACTTCTTGGCTTGTCTGGATTAGTTTCTTAAGAAGCTGAAGCTGAACAGATCTAACTAGATTATTAATTTAGTAAAACATGGCCTCTCCAGGGACTGAACCAAATGAGTTTCGGGTTGCTTTGTTTCTCTCCATGCACTCATAGCTTCTGTGATGGATTCGTCCTTTTAAAAAGGGAATGATGTGAACAAAAGACCGTGAACAACCATCTTGTGGGCACCACATGGCAAAAGTGGGTGAAGGGCATCTTCAGCCTCTCCCCCTACTACTCACCAGGCTCCTTGCTCTTTGGGTTAAAAAATGTGGGCTTGAAACAGCTCATGTCTTATTGCCTTTGCGAAAATGTCAACTTGAATCTTAGCCTATGGTGGTCAATATTATTACCCTTTTCAATTAGAGTAATTCTTTCATTCCTGTGAAATCTGCTGTCTTATACTTGCTCCAGTGAGGAGATACTGATATGGAAAAACAAGATGTTTTTCTTGAGTGTTTGAGCATTACAGACAGGGTTGCTCCTCTGGACAGGGGAGACATCTGTGAGCAGGTCTAAAGGTTTCATGGTTGGGGACCCAGGCTTGAGATGCTGCACCCTTCCCAAATCACCTGGGGGGAAGAGGCCTGAGCCAGGAGCAGTACAGGAGGAGTTCAGTGAAGAATTGCCTTTTGTAATACAAGGCACAGGGCACACAAAATCAAGCTTGCTTTAAAGGAAAAGACTTGTTTTAACTTTTTACCTGCTGCATACATAACTGAGAGAAGTTGTGGGCAAAGGGGTGTAAATGGGCTGAAAATTGAAGTGTACTGACTAAAAATGGGATTATTGTTACCAGTGATATTAGTCCTGATTAAAACTCCAGAAAGTGCCCTGTGAGGGATGTCCAGATGCTGAGATACTCTGTTGAACCATGTTCTACTTGCCACGCCTCTCCATTTCCAGGTCAGCACCATGCCCTGCTGTGCCTGATGCCCAGGGAGGGGTAAAAGGATGGATTGCTCAGTGGGGTCATACACAGTGATGTAGTCCCTGAGCACTACTTAGACCCCTGGGGTTTAAATACAGGTTGTAGTCTCATCCATCATTTGAAGGAGGACAGAGTAAAAAGGGCATCACCCAGAGAAGGCAGGTGATGAGCAGTGTCCCATGCTGCCAGAGTTTCCTGAACTGGACCTATGTTTAAATTTTAAAAAAGTCCTTATAGTCGAGGCAAAGTAGTCAAATATTTAATAAACAAGGAAGGGATAGGAATAAATGGCTTTGGCCACTGGTGGACTCAATAAGTAAGAGCAACCTGGCTCAGTGGGTTCCCCCTTTCTGTAGGAGACAGGTGAGCAGCTCCTTCTCTGGCATCCTGAGTGCTGCTCCAGCATGGCCTGTGTCACCCAGAGAGCAGAGTGGCTCCAGTGTCCTCAGCCTGGGAAAAGCCAAACCTTGAGATGAATTGGGTCCTTCCCTCTATTCTTTATGCAGTGGATTGCAGCATCTGGTTGTAAGTGTGAGAATAATTCCTTGTGGGCTTTATTACTGGTGGTAGGAAAAAGATTGTTTATTGTGAGGTTTCCATAAGTGACGCCTGTACTTCAACAGCTCAAGTGCCCTGAGGCAGCTCGTGTCTCATTACTTGAGGGTTTTTTTTTAACCCTTTCCACAAGGATGGCTCCTGTGGCTGATGCGGGATGGCAATGTTTGGAACTTAGAGCTGTCCTCTGGTGGGAATGAACAAGATAAGACTGAACTTCTGTCCCATTTCCCTCCTTCCCTGACAAATAATTCCTTTAGGATGGATCAGTTTTTGGAGGTGTCTGCCCTAATTTCCTGTTAAGGTACTGCAAAAATAGCTCAACTACCACAATGCTCTTGTGTGAAAAGTCATATCTTAGGCTCCTCATGGAGCCAAAGTTCCCACTGAGCAACTATTCAGTATGTATAAACAGGTCAAAATCTCAGGGGTTTGGGTCACTTAGTGGAAAAGAAAGCCTGCTCACATTTAGGGACAAAATACTTTCACAATTGCAATGGATCTGCCAAAGAAAATGCATTCAAGATACTAAGGAAGAAATCAGAAGTTTTCATGCTGAGATCTGAATAGCAAAGCCTGGAAACATGAGGCAATTTGTCTCTTATATGAGCCACATCCAGAATCAGCGGCAATAAGTCTAAGTTTAAATAAACAGTGAATTTTTCTCAGTTCTTTTTCTGTTTCCATAATTTTTGATAGGAAAATGGAGTTTACACATAACCCTGACACTGTTAGTTTTCTTCCAGCTGCTTTCTATTTGTGAGAGCGTATGTGTCATATTTATCTTATACTCTTTAAATAACCACAATTTTATTAGTTACTCCTTATAACCTCTCTAAACATAGCACTATTTTGGGAGGAACATGACAATTTTGCGTAAGGAAACATGAAGTGTTATATAAAATGTGAAAGGAAGGGAAGGCAATGATGATAACTGGAGCTGAGCTGATTGTTTCTGGATAGTTTAGTAAAGGAGAATGTCCCCTTGCAAAATCAATATTTGCAATGGGCAAATTTCAGTGCTGTGAAGTATTTTTAATTTCCTTTTGGAAAAAATTAAATTGATTTCCTAGCCTAACCGGAAAGGCACTTCTCAATTCTCTTTCTGGCAGGAAGCAATGTGGATAAAAGTCTTCTAGCAAGCATGTAAAAATACAAAAACTCTTCACCCTAAGTGCTTCTAAAGTTGAATTGGATTATTAAATACTTTTTATTCATATTTTACTCTGTGACCTAGTGTGGGATGAATAGTTTTTAACCATTACAAATTTTTGTGGGAAAGGACTTCCATATTCTTGTGTTAAAATAAACAAATAAAGATGCACACTAATTTCCTCCTTTTAATAATACTACCTCTGTCTTCTAACAGGGTTGGATTACACAGTGGTCTGTCTAAGCATTTAATCATCTGCACAACTTTCAACTTACAAATGAACTCAAAAATCTTTCTAAGCTTAGAGCATCACAAAATGCTTACATGGCTGCTTTTGTCCCCAGTCAAATGCTTTTCTGGTTCAGACAAATTAAGGCCAACCTGACATGGTGAAACAATGGTTTGGGTTTTGCCTCCCCCTACTATTTCTAGACATGGTAATGGGGACATTGATACTATTTATGCAACAAAAAGATTATTGTCCCATTTGAAATTTTTCAGATTTGTTTTTTCTTTTGATTTCTGAACAGGCTTTCAGAAAAATACACTGGCAATGCTGAAGGTATTTCTGTGATTCATGAATTCTCCTTTATATTTTCCAGTAAAAAAGTGCTTAATCCACTTAAGCCCCTTCAAAATTAATTGGCACGTTTAGCAGTTTCCAGTAATAAATATTATTCCATCTGTTCCATTGTTTCCTGCTGAAAAGTTGTTTTGATTTTAATTTGTTTCTGATGGTTCCCCCCAGCCTCTGTTTGGGGAAATGGTTCCCTTTTAATTCATTTTGTTTGGGGAACAAGTGTGCCGGCAGCATTTCCCTGCACTGGGGCTGCAGCTGCCTGCGCTGCCTCCGCAGGGATGGCAGGAAGTGCATCCACAGAAAACGTGTCTTGGTGCAGTAATCTGATGGGATATGATCAAGTGATGAAGGGTCTGGAGCACAAGCCCTGTGGGAAGCGGCTGAGGGAGATGGAGTTGTTTAGTTTTGAGTAAAGGACGGCTCATTGGAGACCTGACTGCTCTCCAGAACTGCCAGAAAGGAGGTTGTGGCCAGGTGGGAATTGGTCTCTTCTCCTAATGACAGGACAAAGGGAAATGGTCTCAAGTTGCATCAGGGGAGGTTCAGGTTGGATATTAGGAAAAATTTCTTCACTGAAAGAGTGGTTAAACACTGAAAGAGCTGCCCAGGGAAGTGGTGAAATCACCATCCCTGGAAATGTTCAAAAAATGAGTAAATGTGTCTCTTTGCAGCATGGAGGTGTTCAGTCAAAGGTGGATTTAATGATCTTAGAGGTCTTTTCCAACCTTAATGATTCTATGATTCTTTGATTTCTGTAGGCAACAGCAGAGCTGACAGTTGCCATCAAAAGCTGGTGATTTTGGAGCAAAGCAGTTGTATTTGCACATAGTAATTTTCTGTGTGGCTCTGCTGACCTTCCATGCATTCCTGATTTCTGGGTTGGAGTATGGCCAACATACTACCCTGCTTGTGAAATATTCACAACTTTTCATTATATGGCAGCCACAAAGTTTGCTGAGTGTTTTCCTTTTTTTACATTGCATGGATGAAAGTGGGATGTGCTGTCCCTCACTGGTGACTGTGGGGTTTCTGATGGCATGGAGCATGCTCATAAATCCAGTAATTGGTGGGCACATTTCTGGTGTTGAGGATCACCACAAATCTCTACCCAGAGAAAAACAAATCACTAGTTGGACACAGCTTTTCGTTCTGACAGCTGGGGTTTGATTACCTGAAGCTATGCTTGAGGTGTATTTTTCTCATTCATACGAGTGTGTAGCAATAACAAAGTGACTTTGTAATCATCTTCCTCCATGTGAAAGTTCTGCTGCAAGCTTGCATTACATATTGGTTAACTGTGGTTCTGATTGATTTTACTTTAATACTTTGGATCCCAGGGCTTTTCTCCACTTGCTTCTGGAGAACTTAGAGCTGGAGTAAAACATGTGCTTTGTATGGATGGTTTCCTCCTTCCGTGTTAACATTTCATTGTGTTTCCCATAACACACCCTACTTTGGAGTTCACTTTCATCTCAGGATTTCTTGTGAAATTGTGGATTGCTGAGAATGAGCCTGGAGTGCTGCAGGCTGGTAAGGTCCCATTGTTTTGCTGATGAGGAGCATGGGGGGGGGTCCAAGTATCAAGGCAGGCAAATATTTGCACCCGGAACCAAGAGGAATCAGATCTTCCACCCACTCTGGGCTCCCAGTCTGAGCACTGCAGCTCTCACTGATGATTTATTTAAAGTCAATTCCTGCTGGTGGTGACAGGTTACTTTGGATGATCTGTGTGCTTAATATATTAGGAAGAATCCGTTGGGAGTGTTTCTCTTGAGTTATTGATTGGTTAGTAACTCCTATATCATGTGGTGCACAACTGGTATATAGTTTGAGCTAAACCACACACACATGTATTGTCAGCAATCCATTTCCAAGAATTTGCTCATATTATCTTTTCCCTTTACAAAGTGCCATACAGCTTAAGCTATCAACGTGGCAAAAATTTGAAGCATCTATTGAAGCTATTTTATGTTTTTGTTGCTTTTTTCTCCTTGGAATCCATGGAAGAAATTAAAAAATAGAAATGGGAAAGTGAATTGTGAATTACAGGGTCCTACTCACCTGGATGACTGTTCAGCCAAAGCTGTGTGACTGTAGGGCTGTGCAGATGATCCCCTTGTGCATCTCCATCCCAGGACCAGCTGCACTGTCCCTGCTGGCTGCTCTTCATCCTCCTGTGGTCCAGGGGTGAGCCTTGAACACTGCGTTATGGGGGTGCAATGTTAGTCTTTCCCAGTGAACATCTGGCCCTGCTTGCTATTCCTATCCTCCATCCAAATTTTGTAAATGTCCTTAAGTATTTTGGAGAGCTTGTGGCTGTGCAGGAGGACAAGCACCTTGATGAATAACACCATGTGCAGTGGAGCAGAGGAAATGGCCAGAAGATGAGGCGAGTTTCTGGGGAAGACAGAAGCAATCCGGATGAGGATTTGGAGGAGTGGGACGCCTGCAGATGGGCCGGCCCCTGCCGAACGCTGGGATAGCCCATTGCCCACGGAGAGCCGGGAGAGTTTCTAGGACAACTGATGGGCTTTGAGAACAGGGAAAGAATGGAGCCAAATCTTAAAGTCAGATGAGGAGAAAATGAGTAACATCTGCTGAGACGTGTGAAAGAGCCATTTGTGCTCACTGCAACCCGAAGCCTTTCTCCAGCAGCCGCAGCAGCATGGGCCAGCTCGCTGTCCCCGACACAGGCTGGCTGGCTCAGGAGTCGTTAGGGATGATTTATGTGCTCTTTACAGCCACAGCTCTGGACACTGCCCTGTGCCTCACTGGTGTGTCGCCCAAAGCCTCAGCACCCGCAGAGGGGCATCATTCCACCTCTGTGTGTTCATAGAGAAAAGCATCTGTCCTGTTCCGAGGCTGCAGAGGGGTGAGGTCCTGGGGATGCTGTTGCTGTATAATTATTAGTTATATTAACAGGCTACTGCCAGACTTTCACTCCTGACACAATAGTCCACAGAGCTGCACGTCCTCTGCATCTCCCTGTCCTCTCTCCCTGCTGATGTAAGGATACATTTCCCCTTGACTCTGATGGGGCAAATAACTCTCCCTGCTTCTCTAGCTGGTCCCTCTGCTGTTTTAACAGATCAGCTTTTTGCTTCTAATTAGGCTATTTTCTGCAGTGCAGAATATGGCTGGAAATGCTCGAGCTGGAGGTAGCGAACAGTCCAGAAGGATTGCACCTGTGGTTGCTAATCAGCGACTGCTTCAGCGAGCTGAAATTAGGAAAGCACACAAAAGAGCAAGCAATTTTGAAAATGAGGATGAGCATCCTGAAATTTTTAAGAACAATTATGTTTTCACAGCTGTGCTGGTTGCCCCAAATGCATAGAAATCAGTCAAAAACCAAACTCCTTTAACTCAAAGAAAATTAACCTTCATAGTTAAACTCAATGAGAAGTAAACCTTCTTTCCCTTCAAATGAATAATATAGTCTTGAGAAAACCTAGCGGCAAGATATGCTGTAATTATGTTCTTTGAATTAAAGTTTGTCAGTCCAAGCAAAATAAATGGAAACACAGGCAGGGCAATGGATATATTATACTTGGAGTAAAATTTGGCCCTGGTATGTTGTTTTCAGTCTATGCCAAAGTTAATCTACTGTAATTGTGTCTATTACCAGATTCTAGTATAAATAAAGGAGATAACCTCGGAGCTGCTGATGTAATTCTTTCATTAACATCTTGTTGCCACCATGGAAGGACTTGGCCAGATCTCATTTTTCGGAATCAGGCCAAGAGTTACTGAATTACCCAGAAATGGTACATTTTGCTTTGAAGGCACACACAAAATGTTTCTCTGTTGCTCCCACTCTGGCACTGCTGCTGAAGATCTATGGCGATGGGAATGCAAGAGCCCTTCCCTTTTGATCTGTGAGGAGCATTTGAGGTGGTCAGTAGGTGCTGGTGGGCCACAGTAGGTGGGATGGGTATAAAGCTCTGAGTTTGCTATAAGGGGATTACAGGGGACTGGGGTGGTCCCCAGGAGTTAGGCTGAGCAGTGGCACTCAGTGGATACAGTCCCTCTGCAAATAGATTTGGCTTAGGCTGGGACCTGAGTTTAACTTGAGCTCTTTCCTTAGACTATCCTTTGACTAACAATATTGAGGATTAGTATGTATTTCTGATAGAAAAACACAATACACAATGATGCAAAGAGAGAGAGGGAGCTGTTTCTTACATGGGTGGGAATTCATCTTATGAGTTTAACCTTCAAACTTGCTTTTAAGGGACTCCCTTTCCTTCCAGTTATGCCCTGCCTACCTCTGACAGAAAGGAGGCAATCTGTGGCTTGCTCCTATCCTTTTCAGTGCCTCCTTGGGTGTCTTTCTCTGGGATACCCTCTGAAGACAGGCTTTTTGTTGTCTTTAAGAAGCATCAGCTGTTTTTCTCTTTTGCTCCCTTTCTGTGGGTTCTTGCTCTTCCTATCTTTCCACATGCTGCTTTTAGATACTGAAAGGTTTTCTCTGAAAAAGTCTGCCAAATCCCACACTGGCAGCAGGGTTAGGAAGGATAACTGACTGGTGATGCCTCACATTTGTGGTATTATTCTGGCTTTAGGGTCTCAAGAGCTTTTCAAAGCATGACCTAATCCTGTGCCAGTCAGTATACAACACTGTTTTGGGGGTGCCTCAAAATAAAGTGGGCATTAAGTTCATGCTGTTTAAAAAGATGCTGCGGAATGAGGGCGGGGGGGCTGGGGAATGGGGCCCTCTACAATCAACATGTATCACTAATGTAACAGAAGTAGAGAAAGAAATAGTTTTACCCACATTCCTGAAGTAATTAAGCAGCAGAAATAAAAAAAAAAAAAATCCTCTCCTATGTTTGATACAGTTTTCCTTATGTTACTAATACTTCTGTCTTTGCATCCAAAATAGGAAATTATCAAGATTATGAAATCCAGAGGAAATAGAGAAAGTAAGTAGGTAGGACAGGGTACTGAGGAAAGGTTACATCCTTTAGCAAACCTTATCTCCTTACATACAGTATGAAATATTCCAGATTTGATCATCTGCAGCTTATGTTCTTTACAGTTCACTGTTTACTCCACTGGAAAAAAAAAATATTGTTTTAGCCAGCCCCGATGTGAGATCAGATGTTCATCAGTGTTCTCCCCTCTCTCTCCAAGGTCTGAGTTCACTTGGCTGTTTTCTGGGAACTGTGTTCAGGGGAGACCCATTCACTAAAGGGCACTGTGTGGTCATGAATTAAGAGTTTAAAAATATTCCCCTCTCTATTAATTTTGTATGTATTAAAGTGTAATTTCTTGATTCAGCTCATTCTTTAGGGCATTGTTCAGGTCACCCTGGCTGTGACAGTAGGCACATCCCTGTCCCCCAAGGACAGGCTGCTTCATCCCCTTACTTTAACATGCACCCATGCCCTTTGCTTGGGAGGTAAACTTGAGAGCTGCCAAAGTATCTTGCTGCACAAAAGATGAAAAATGTTGATGGTTCGAGGAACAGTTGTCCATCTGTGGGTTGATCAATAATCCTCAGACTCCCTCAGATGGTTGATGGATGGCAGGCCAGTTATATCTGCTGCCCAGTCTCTTCTCCTTGAGGATCCTGGAAAAAAATCCCAACACAAATTTACAAAGCTCTCTGTCTCACCAACAGACTGAGAAAAAGGGAGAGAAACCAACAGAGCCCACAGACATCAGGAAGGATTTATTCTTGATCTGTGTCATTGGGGTGGTGCCCATTTCCTGCCATCCCACTGGTTGATCTCCAGTTCTGTTACAATCTGGAATCAGAAGCTGGGTCCTCAGGGTTTTTCCTCCTTCTCTGCTGCAAAGGAACAGAGGCAGCTTCACCCAAAATGCCTTGGCCTGAGGGAGGACTTGTGGCACAAACAGAGGGAAGAGGATCCTGAGGAGCTGTGTTTACCCCAAGAATTGGCTCCAGCAGCCAGGCTCTGCAATGCACATGGAAAATATGCAAGCTGGGAAGTGTCTGCTGGCTCTGGCTCCTTTTATATTCTGGAATATTATTTTCTGCATAAGCACCTCATGAACATATCAGAAGGGGTGTGGTCCTGCTGATGAAGATCTTTTGGTCTGCTCTGAAGGACTTTTATATGAACCTAGTGTAAACCAAAGAATAAGACTGGGTGAAGCTGGAGTTGTGAAGTCACATTTTGACTTAATATATGTACTGGGAGCCTTAAATGCATTTACTTGGCCACCTCTGGGAATGGATCATGAGAGCTTGTTTTTGCTGCTAGAAATGATGTGAATCCTTGAGTTCACTTCAGGAGAATCAAACTGTCTGACTGTAACTAAACCCAGGATTTGTCATTTTAGGAGCAGATTTTCAGCTAACAAATGCTACATATGCACTTTAAAATTCTTTAATTTTGAATGCTTTACTGTACAGTAAACAAAGTTTTTGTGCCTGTTTTCCTATATAAATATTTATAAGAAAGTTGGTGAATACTGTTTGAATGTGAATGTTTGTTGTTCCCAGCATTTTTGGACATGATCTACCAAAGACATACATGTGGTTCTAATACACAGTAACTTTCTACTGCTGGAAGGCCTTGGATTAAGACCAGCTCCAGGAATTGCTTCTACAAGAAGAGAGTTGGATTGACTTTTATGTGCAGAAGACTGTTAATTAGAGGCTGTTTTGATAAAGATGTTTGTGGGTAGAATCATAGAATGGTTTGGGTTAAAAGAATCTTAAATATCATCTATTTCCAACCCCATGACAGGTTGCACAAGGGGACATGACGGTAATGATTTCAGATTGACTTGTGACTGTTCCCTTAGTGGGTGTAGCAGGTATATATAAATACACCAAAATTTCTGTAGATTTTCAAAAGGTTTGTGTCTCCTAGTGTCTCTCCCTTCTTTGTCTGCTAAAGCTTTGTGCATCAGTGTTTTTCCTTTATGCAAACTGGATGAGCAGAAGTTGGATTTGAAATTAATCAGCAGTAGTCAGCAGTGTGTGTAGGCTACATGGCAAAATGCTGGATGCCAGATGAGGGGTTGCTCCTCAAGCAACAAGAAGGGAAAATGCCATCATCCTTCAGGAGTATGAGCAACCTCTCTCCATAAAACCAGTTTACTTGAAATGCAAACAATTATAATTTGACAAACCATTTCTGCCAAGAAAAGAAAAAAAAATTTTCCTGGATTTGCTAGTGAGAAAATGAGTAGAATTAATTTTAATCTCTACCAGATTTCCCAAACACTGAATGGAGTGAAGCCTGTTGTGCAGAGGCTTGGGAGGGGCTTGGGGAGATGATGCCATGTTGGCAGCTCACTGCTGAACTGCTGACACTGTGTATGGATTGTGGTGCCACCAGTCCAGCCTGGCCCATCCCTCTGCCACTGTGTGCAGAGTAGGAGATAACATGGACAGCATCTTAAGCCAGGCTTGCGTACTGGCAGCAAACAATGTTCAAGTATTTTTTCCCCTCCATTTAGTGGGAAAGCTACTGTCCTGACTTTCTCATAGCATTAACTCTCCCTGGGCATTTCGTGGGATGGCAAATTTTGGCAATGTTGGAGAATTTGTGTTTTGAGACTGTGTGGCCTCACTTGAGGCATTTCAAGTCCCAGGAGCCTGGCAAAGCTGTCTGGTTATGTCCTTAGTATTTGACTTCTGAGAAAGCCTGGGGAAGGGGAGGAGTCTGCAATATATGGAAGTGTAGTATTTGCATCACTATCCAAAAAGAGGGTGAAAAGGGGCCAATACTCAAGGTAAAACATGGCCTTAATCTCACTGCTGTCACAGACAAAAGTCTCCATTATGTTCAAAGAAAACCAATTCATCTCTAGTGCATTTGTTCCTCCTACACTCAGTTGCTTTTTACAACTGCAGCTTCAGGACACTATAACGTGTGATATCCTACTTGGGTGGCACCTCCTCAGTTCTCCTTTCAGGCTGTGACAGACATAATCCTTCCACCAGCAGAATGCAACAGGTAATAAATGACACAGTATATAGAAGCAGTTCTTGCAGTTTCCATAACCTTGTTCTGATTGTCCACAACCTCTCGCTACATTGGCATGCATGGAAAATACCTGTTGTGTTTTAAATGGAGTGTCTGGAGATGAGAAAGGAGCAGTGTGGAATGGGAATTAATACATCATGTGTAAACTGGTCTTTTTTGCTTTCTTCATTTTGCTATTTGTTAATGGACCAAAAAAGTACCCTTGACAACAGATGGAAAATGAGTCCCAGTATTACCAGAGGCTCCAGTGAAGATCATGGCCCATTGCACAGGAAGGATACGTTCACTTCCAGAAGATCTAACAGTCTAATTTCAGCCAGAAAACAGAAGGAAGGTAGATGAGGAGGAGAAGTATGGGGGAAGAAGAGATAATGCCTCCAGGAAAGTCATTAAGGAACACATGCCTTCCTGACTTTATGTCTTTTAAAAGTGTATTTTCTCTTTCCTGTTGGGCTTTGAACCTTTCTGAGTTTATTTAAGCTATTGCAAACTTGCTGACTTAGGGAGCAAATAAGCCTTAGGGATCAAAGCAGCTGGTATTGTTGGAGATATTGAGGGTGAAATAACACATTAGCAGAAGGAGAGCTGAGAATAAATAGAGAAAGAAAATCCGGCTTGATTATTTTGTTCTCTTTGCTTTTAGCCTCCATCCAAGCTTGATCCTTTTCATTTGAACAGGTATTAATTTTCTTTGTGTTTATTCCAACAGTATAAATATTTATCAGTCCTAGATTACAGAGCTGAAACATGAGATTAGTCCCAACCTTAAGATTTGTGCAAGGTCTCTTTCTCACATTTGGATGACTCCCATATTGCAGAGAGGAACATCTCCCATCTCTTCAGAAGGATCATCTCAAGCTCTATTTTGAGTACATTTTCTTATTTTGGTCTTGTTTAAGGCTCAGAAGACATAAACACCTCGCCCACTCCCAGTTGTTCCATTGCTATTTTATGGTGACATGCTGTGACAGAGCAATAGCTCAGGGTTATCAGGGGGACTGGGGCATGCAGGTTCATGAGCCTGAATGCTCTTTCTTACCTGCAGACTCTGGGCTTGGGAGCTGTGCAGAGCATTAAGCATGGAAAAATCCATGCGAATGTGGTAAATATGTTTTATGAGTGCATTATGGGATGGGCAGTGAAGATATGGTGAAGATACTTGCACTAGTTTTTGTTATGCAATTAGCCAGATATTTCCCTTCTCAATTGAGTTCACTCTTAAATAAGACAAGAGAGAAATACAGAATAAGGACCTTTGGCCTGATTTTCAGAGATGTAAATACTGAAATCTCCATCACTTTCACTTTAGCACTCTGAAAATCAGGCCATACCTTTAAAAGCTAATGTGTCAATTTACATGCTTAATTTCACCTAATTTCAAGTCCACAAATTGGGGGGGGGAAAAATGAAGGCATTATGATGATGTCAAATGGCGTAATAGTTGGTAAAACTGAAGACTGAAGCCAAAGCCTGTGAGATATCAGATATAGTCTCTCCTTTGGAGACAATGCAGGTTTGCCAAGGCAATCAGCAATGCTGGGGGAGAGGCCATCTCCAAGGTCTGCATAAGGCTCTCCTGCCTCTCAGTGGATCAGAAGAATAATGAAAACCAATAAAAATTCAAAGACCCAGAGAGCCTTGTCCACAGCTCATGGACAGAGCAACACAGCTCAGTCACATCTCACAACAACAGAGCTCCATCTGACGTGAAGCTGACAGCACTTAAGCGGATTAATTAATTAAATACATCAAAATGTAGAACAACAAAAAACACTTCAGACAAAATGCAAAACAAAAGATGATCTAAAGAAGAGACTTACATCAACTCCTAAGCTCGGCCCATGGAAACAGCAGGTTTTGCAGTAATTTAGAACTCCTGTAATTACAGGATGATTTTGCTGAGCACAACACCTCAAGTGGTGTCAGAGCCTGTCAGGATCCCCAGCTTGTCTTTTAAATCCATTTCTGCCCTGGGAATGAGTGCTGCAAAAGGAGCTTAAAATATTCATTAACAAAACTCATAATTCCAGCCCCAAAATGTTCATGGTGATCTTCTTTGTTGGTTTCACTGTGGTTTGGGAAGTTGCCAGCCATATTATGTGATAAGCTACAGCCAGTCACCATTGACAGAGGAGTCACAAATGAAAGTGTAAGGGGCTGTCCATTTTCCTTATCCTTCAGGCAAAAAAAGCCTTCAAAATTTATGTCCTCTGCTCTAAAATCCTTTTAACCAAATAACATTTAAATCTGTGTCTCACAAGTGTGATTTCACAGCATTAGTATGACACTGCCATTAGCATGTGGAAGTGGATGTGACATTCAGTGCTCGTATTTATAGCAAAAATGGGACAGATTCGCAGATTCTGTAAACCACTGAGTGCCTTTTATGGGTCTCCTCTGATTTATGCAACCTGAGATTTTGAGGCAAACTGTGTAGCTTGTACTTCAGCCACTTTTTAAAATTTTGATATCAAAGTACAATCTCTGAGTCAGATATAACAACTTTTCCTTTTAGCTGAAAGATCTAAAACATTGCTGAAAAAATTGTTTCCAGGCATTTTAAATGTTTAGGCTTTTTTTCCCCCTTTGCAAAAGGAAAGAAAAGTAAGTATTTATTTATTTCACTTAAACCTTTAATCTATTTCTCTGGGAAATGCTGAAAAAAATACATGGGCAATTTTGGAAATACTCACACTTCTTTTTAGAATTACTGCCAAGTGAATATGTTGTTAATATGCTATTTAAACAAATTAATTTATTTTTGAGAATGATTTTAGAAAAGTCTGAGAAAAAACCTCCCCAGTGCTTATGAGAAGCTATTTACTGGCTGTTTCAGATCACTTTGGGTTGAATTCTGTATATGTTTGCTGTTTAGACTTACTCGGTGTTTTAATTAATTCATCTCACCTCAAACAAGCTTAAAGTGTAGTTTCCAGCAAATTAATTTTGTTGTGTCTCAACAGACAGGGCATTAATTCCTTTAGTAATTAGAAAAATAAGCATGGGGGGGGAGTAAATAGGCCTTCACCTCTTTTGGGTGCTTAAAAATACCTTCTTTTAAGAAGTATTGGCAAAGCTCAGATCTGTGAGGGACGTGACTGAGGAGCTCCCTGCATCCCTGGAGTCCTGACTGTGCAGGAGCGATGCTGCTGCACCACACACGGCATCACCCAGGGTGCAGCCTCAGTATGTGGGAATTGCAGTTGTTTTTTTTAAAAATACAGGCATTCGTGGCGTTACAAAACCCTTTGACAGCAAGATAACCCAGTGGATTGATTTAGTCACATCAGTGTGTTCTGCAAATATGTACTTGCCTTAGTCTATAAATAAAGGCAGTAGGAGATAGTGATCCATGAACTTCTCTTTTGTCCTGGTAGCAAAACAAATCATAAATATTAGAAATTGAGGAATCTTTCCCTAACTGTGATAATATGGGCTTAATAACTGTGAAAGCAAATGGAGAAGTTGTCTTTTGATTTTGAGCCACCAGGCTGAGGAAGTCTAGATTTCTACTGTACAACCAAAAGGGTTTGAGAACACAGAATTTAGTGTAATCTCATTAGTCCAGATTGAGAAATTAAAAACAACTGTTATTGATTGCAATTGGACCAGGATCCAATTGAAGCCATGAAGCTTCCTATGAGTAAGAAGCATCTTCTGGGATTGCTTAAAGTGCTCATCATTGGACTCCTTTCCAACTTGTTCACAGGGGCAAATGCAAGAAGCAAACCAATGTCAGTTTTCATTTCTGTAATTTAAGATAAAAATATTACAGGCATTTGCCATGGCTTTGGTGCCAGGTCAAAACACCATGTCCCAACCAGAATCGTCCATCTAGGAAGTATCAGCAGAGGGGTGATGGAAGAAAGAGAGCATGAACCTCTGAATTTGGACTCGGTCTTTCTAGACAAATGTGGTAAAATTTCACCTTTAACCAATCCCAACCTGAGCCACTCTCTGTCCTGTGAGAGGAAAGGAGCCTGTCTGGGTCATGGCTTCCTCCTTCCCAGGAGCATGGCCTAGGCTTGACTAGAGGAGCTATTGGCAATTTCTATTCTGGTCATTTACTCCTTTTTTCAGTCTGTCTCCACAGTATAGATGCTAAGGCACAGCTCTTTCCTATTTTTTACTGGTCAATCATGTGAATTGTCCCCTGGCAGGCTGCTTTTTTGTTTGTTTGTTTGTTTGTTTGTTTGTTTTAGGTCTAACATCTTCTGGCAAAATCTGAGGCTTAAAAAAAATTATTATTATTTTTAGTTCTCATAGTTAGTCACACTGCCTGAGAACATACATGGGATGCTCCAGCAGAAAGATGTGTGTGTCAGCTGTGGATTCCTCCCTGTCACCTTCACAGCAAGGAGGCGTCTCAGCAGCTGTGCTACAAACATGGGCTTCTCTGCTGTGTGGTCCCACTGCTCTGTCCCACATCCCCACTTGGATCTGCCCCAGCCTGGCTCCTCCCCTGGGCTCATCCTGCTCCTGCAAAGAGGTGCTGGAGCTCAGCATCCCGTGCTGTCCATGCTGAAGCCAGAGAGCTCTGTCAGAACATGAGCTATGGGAGTGGGAGTTTCTCCAGGCTTTTGGGACCATTTGGGAATCATCATTTTCCAGGAAATATGTTTCAAATGTGGTCCTTCCGCCAACGTGCCTCCTCTGACAGCTGGGGCTGCCAGCTCCCTGAAGCTGTGGGGAGATCCTGGTGCCTTCTAGACGGGACAGGGAGCTGTGTGGTGGGTTATGGACTAAGCCAATTAGCCCTGGTCATTTAGGAAACATCACAGTCCTGGCAGGGGTTCCTGTGCTTGAGCTCCACACATTTCACAGATCCCTTTGATAGAGGCAGGCTGCAGTGTCCTCCCTTCTCTCAGCTTTCCTTGTCTGCTTTTGGAATGCATTTCCTAGAAATGGAGCTGCAGGAACAGCACTGCCCTGCTCTACACCCAGCACTGCAGGAACTCCTTCCACTAGACCACGTTGGTCCAAGTCCCATCCAACCTGGCCTTGGACACTTCCAGGGATGGAGCAGCCACAACTTCTCTGAGTAACCTGGGCCAGAAAGTCTCCACCCTCAGAGGGAAGAATTTCCTCCTAACTTTTATTCTAAATCTCCCCTCTTCTAGTTTAAAATGGTTCCCCTTTGCCTTATCACTATTTGCCTGCGTAAATAAAGCTCATTCATGCAAAGAACTTTTCTTTCTTCTACAGTTTAGTTACAGAAAATCAGATTTACATCAGCTTGACAGAGAATAGAAATTTGTCTGCAAATGTTCGCCAAAATATATCTGCATAATATAATATATGCCTGAGATTTCTATGTAGGCTGATACAGTTTTATGTAAGGCTATGATAGTAGCCACACCAAAAAAAAGAGAAATTTTTGAGAGGCTTTTTTGGTGTCCTCTTTTCTTGTACTACTTAAGTGAAAACGAGCAGATAAAATCAAACAGATGATGTTTGCATAGTCTTCCTGAAGCTGGGAGTGGGTCTGGGCCATGAAGATTTTCTCCAGATCCTAAGTTCTCTAATGGTTTGCAGGGATGCTGGCCCTGGAAGCGGCTTCTGTGGCTGTACTGAGAGCAGCTGACTTCAAAGCAGGGGTGGGAATTGGTTTCTATTCCATATAAATTAATTTCTCCCTCCACAGTGGGGCTCTGTGCATGTGCAGAAGGGTTCACAACGTGGTGAGGCCTCACTGAAACGGATGAAAGGAGACTACAAACAAATTTCTAGATTCTGCTGGGACTTGTCTTCACAATTCCTCATTTCCTACCATTTTAAAAGGTTCCCAAATATTTACTCATCTATAGAGTGTTAATCTCCTGATGCCAGCTTTTCAGATGTTTGTAACTGCAATATACTTGTAAACTGCTTCTCTTAAGCAATGACAGCCTTGACCAAAAAGTGATGTTTAAAATAATTTCTTGATTAAAAAAATATTGTGTCAAGACAGATAATAAACAGGTGGTAAGTGTCTACTAAGTCTTTGGTAAACCAAAGTCTGATTTACCAGTAACAAATAAAATAGTTCCAGCAATCCAATGAAATCCTATGACAATCTTGGGGTTGTCCAAGGCACCAAGATAAGGGTTAAGGTATTAGATTAATTTTTAAAGAATAAATAGGATTGTCCTTTCTGTTCCATGAGAGGTGAGGATGGAATTTAGGAGAATTAATTATTTCATTTAAATGAAAGGAGACAAGAGGTCCTGGCTGTTACACCAGGCTTCCTCTGCCTCTGCTTCTCTTCGTTGCTTTTGCTCCCTAAGTTCTCATTTGTGAGGTCGAAGTAAATTTGGGCAACCTTATGGTGCCTAAATATGGCACTACTGACTCACTCATTGTAGTCATAGGGGTCAAACCCAGCCAGGATTTTCCAAGACATTTATCCTACATCTAATACCTTCTCTGTAGAACAGCTGGAAGTTTCTGTCCCTGCCCAGCTCAGCATGCTTTAACCATGCTGTGTCCCCAGAGGGAGCATAGCCAGCTCCCCCTCCACAGCAGCTCCTCTGTGTGTCCTTCTTCCTGACTGAGTCATCCTGGTTGGTGCTCAGCCCCTCTGTGTGTCCCCATGGCTACAGATGAGCCTCTTTGTTCAGTCTTGGGTAATTTTCCACTTTCCAGACCCTCCTCCATGCAATAAACTAAGTCAGTGTGGCTTCCCGGCTCAGTCGGGACTTTGTTACTGCCTCCTGATCCCAGCCCCTACCCAGGGCTGAACGTTTTCCCCAACGTGGAGGATCTGCATGCCACGTTTCCTTCTGCTAAAAACACAACCAGAAATAATGACTTGTATATCACCCCAGTCCATTGATTTTCACACCAGTTTGACCTTTCTTTTTAAGAGAGGAACCTCAGACATCCCAAATGTGGCAATAAGGTCACTCTCTGTTATGCGCCTTATAGAAAAGAAATTGCTAATAATATCAACCATTTAGCTCTTACTCATACTAAAATAGAGTTTTTCACTCTATCTAAGTTATAATCTCCAGTCTAAAATCCCTGCCTAACTTGCCTACTCCAACCTGGCTGGAAATTTCAGGAACTGCAGAAACCACTAAATTGTTTGTCCCACTGAATACAGGACATGTTCCTGGGAAGAGCAAAACAGGGAAAAACTGTGGACACACAAAGGAAAAAAAATCCTGGGAAAAATTATGTCCGTGAGCAAGTCTTCTGGTATCCATTAAAAGGTAATAATTCTAACCAAAGGAAGGGGGATTTTCCTGATGTGAAATTAAATAAACATCAAGAAATGATTTGTGCGTATGTTCAAATTTAAATTTAGAATTATTATCTTCTCTTGAGAAAGAAAATTCATGCACAGAACACAGCCTCACTTTGCTCAGCCCTTACCATGCAAAACCTATCACGCTGGGATAGTAGGCAGCAGACCTTTCCCTTTTTTAATTACTGCTGTGATCCTGGTTGATACACAGCATCTCACAGTTGAATTTGAGGATTTCTGTGGTAGGTTTGTGCTGAAAATAAATATGGATATTAATGGGGCAGGTTAAAGGTGAGGGAGATCCCTGCCTGATGCCCTGCCATGGAGCTGGGGTATTTCCAGGTTGGAGGGTGTTTAGTATCCAACTTTCAGACCAGTTTTCCTTTGGAAATGATGCTTTGGCTCTCCTAACTTTGTCACTTTGAGGCTGGTTTAAGCCTTCAGAATCTGTGTAAGTCCCCAAACTGCATCACACCAGCAGCAGAGCTGGGCTGACACCAGCCTGCCTTGACCTGGCTCTGGGGTGCTCAGGCTTTTGCTGTTCTTTTTTGAGGTTTTCCCTGTGTAAACCATATTGTGGCAAATGCAGTGCCCAAGGGCTTTTCATTTAAGTCAAAATCCAAAAACTTCTGTGACCTATTCCTCTTAGGAGGTTGGGTTTCAGACAAAGCTGTCTGTATGGCAGCACTTAGGTTGGATACAGTTTTTTTGAAATTGCTGCAGCTTTTTTTGTGCAATTATATTCAAGAAACTATTACAAAGCAGTTATTTATGAAAGGCTTATAGCTGAGGCTTTCTATTTCACTCACTTCTTGATTAAAAAGGGGACTTCTGTGCATCTTGAAATACTTTCCTGAGTAGAGAGCGGCTTACACTGCAACATGTGTATGCCGTGCTCCGAGGTAGCAATGCTGAAGTCCATGCAATTAAAAAAAGGTATTGTTTGTTAAGATGTTTGTGTTCAGTAAGCACAATGAAGACTCTGTGCTCTTATTGAAGTCACAAAAATAACCATTAATTTTATCCTGGCCCCACTACAAGAGTGAAAATCAACTCGGGTCCGTGTCATTAACTCAGTGTGGCATCTGTGTGATTGCTGGGATGTCAGGTGCTTTTCTCCTATCCTACACAAGTTTTAATATTCACATACATTCAGTGTTCCTGTCTGTGGTTCCATTTTACTGTGTGCCCGCTGGAGACGTCCTGGACTGAACAACATGGTATTTTAATGGTGCATAAGCCTTCATCTTATCATTTATCTCCATTAATAAGTAGTTTCTCTCTAGTTCCTCCATTGATTCCCTGTGGTGGCCATGAAGAGTTTAAGTTGCCGTTGCCTATAAACCCCTTTGGCATGTGGGCAAGCATCAAGTTCTCTTGTGGGGAATTCCCCTGGAAATTCCAGCTGGGAGGACTGGCAGCGTAACCATGGTCCCAGTGCCATCCTGCATTGTCTGAAATGCAGCATAACCTCAGAAATAAAAATTTGGCCCCACTGAGCAGGATCCAGATGCATAAATTCAAGCTGGAAGCCCAGTTTTGACCCATGTCTGATTTAAATGCAAAGAATTGTAAATAATTTTAACTGTTCCTGCATGCATTTAGGCTCACCCATGCGAGCAGTCTTACTGAAGTCAATTATGAACAATGGCATTTCTTTCTTCTTTATTCACTGCTGATTTCTAGTACAGGGTGTAAATGACTCTTTTATTGCCTTTGACACCAAAATCCCTTAGCCACTACAGGGACATCACACTAATTGATAAATGCTGCTTGATTGGGGTGGCTTTTAATTTTATAATCCTATTAAGAATGATAGATATGTCAAACATTTGTGCCTGCTTGACAGAATGTATTATTCTGCTCTAAGGTTTCCAGTTTAATTTTTTTTGAGCAATTGGGCAGAACCACTGCTGTAAGACAAACAGATGCTCTTCAGCTGTACTTTTCCATAAATGATTTTGTTCTGTGGGGTATTTTTGTTCCCCTACCAGGCATATCAAGTTCAAAAGAAAATGTTGCCTCTCACTAATGAGAAGATTAATCTCATTCACATATGCAGCAGACTCTGTCAACTCTGTTGAAAGTTTGATGACCTTTAAGAGACAAAGTTTTAGTGTGCCCAAAATAAATAATTCATCCTTCACAGATTTGCCCTGTGTATCCATCTGCTTAAATTCGAAGCATGCTGATTAAAGCTTCTGAGTGCAATTATCTTCCTACTTCATTGAGATAAAAATCTCTATTTTCTTACTGCACTTCAAAGCGCAGTTGCTCATTTAAGGATATCACCAATCCGATGTACATGGGGTCCATTTTTGCTCTGACTTATGCTCTCCACAGCCTTCTCCAAAATCTCTCAAAAAGGCCTGAAGTTCTCTTTTTCATATAATTTCCTTTTCCAGCCCTGAAAGCTGAAATGTGTAACTAATCCTCCTGTAAAATCTTTGAAATCATCGTCTTCAAACACAACCAGAAAATTAATTTCTGCTCTCATGTAGAGGGAGAAAAATGTCATGTAGGCAAGTGGCATACTTTGATTACTGCAACTACTGCCACTGCTGGGCTCCTTCCACCTCTGAAGGCTGCAGGCAGCAAATTGCCAGGAGAACTCATTGCCCCCAGCTCTCCCTGTGCCGTGTCCAGTTGGCTGATGTCTTCTCCCAGCAGTTGCCCTTTTGGCTTTCAGCCGGACTTTTGCACATCATGATGTGTGTAAGTAACATCAGCTTGGAGTGCAGCCAAAGGGGCTGCTCAGGGGCAGACCACAGAATCACAGAAACACAGAACTGGGAAGGACCCATGAGGA
This sequence comes from Petroica traversi, assembly GCA_025920805.1. Taxonomy (NCBI): domain Eukaryota; kingdom Metazoa; phylum Chordata; class Aves; order Passeriformes; family Petroicidae; genus Petroica; species Petroica traversi. Next base: position 8,968,246 of record JAHLSL010000025.1, on the reverse strand, counting down.
TCATTGAAGTCCAGCTCCTGACCCTGCAAAGAACTCACCAGGTGCCCGGTCCCTGCCCCAAAAAATGAGCAGCCATTGCAGTTTGTCTCCAGCCATCGACGTCAGGGGGCAGGTTTGAAGCCTCCTGCAGTGACCACATGCAGATAAATAAGCTGATTATAAAATAGCCAAGCAGATGGTCTCTTTTGTTGCTACCTGTGAGAATAAGCACAGTCCTCCTATTTCCCTGGGAGGAAGGAAACAGCTCTGTGGACATCACGCAGCTCTCAGTTTATTTAGGACACTCTGAAAGAAATGCTGAATGAATATTGCAGCCATTTCAATGAATCCTTCCTGGCCCCACATGAAATTAGACCGAACTGGCACCATGTCACCTTGTTACTAGAGAGAACAAATAGTCCCTCTGGCAAAAGTACTCCCTCAGCCTTGAAAAAATGTTGGGATTTTTTTCATGCAGAAATTGAAATTAGTCTTAAATGCTCTCTGGACTGAATGTTGCTTGTCATAGATGAAACAACGAAAATGAAAGGGGAAATAACAGGGGATTTCTGGGTTTTTAAAGGTGATTTAGAGAAAAAAGGAAATCCTAGAGATTAGGAAGTTGTTTAAATACCAGTGACAGTCAAATATGGAAATATTCCAAAGTCAGAGATTAGGGGGAAAAAAAGGAAAATATAGGAATCTCAAAGAAAAAAGCCACAAGGAGGGGGAAGTATATTCAAAAAGAAAAGAATATCCATGGATAGAAAAACAAAAAGCTTCTTAAAATCAGAAACAAGGCACCTGCTTTTCTGGCAGTTACCAGCAGTTACCAGACTCCACCTGCCAACACAAATTTTTAACATCAGTAAATCAACATGTGGGTAAAGTAACAGGATGTTGGAAATGAAACAATCGATACTAATTAGAGGATCAGATACTGCTCCCACACACTCGCTGCTCTCAGCACTGAGTGAGAGCTCAGGGTTTCCTCCCACTCGGTGGAGATAACCCTCTTCCCATCAACATGTGCACAGTCCTTCACCTGGAGGCTGCAAAGCGGGGTTGGCTCCATGGTGAGGGAGGGGGATCCAGTGGCCCATGAACCAGCGTGATCCTCTGGGGCCCTCCACCCCAGGTGCCAGCTGAGGAACCAGTGAAACAGGGAAAGCTGGACAAGAAAAAGGATCTTGATATCCTGAAGCCAAATTCTTCTTGTCAATTAAAGGAAGTTTTAAATACTGGAGAAGGAGTAATCAAATCTGTTGAAAAAAGAAAGAGCAGCTTGGTTGTATGAAGATCACCCCCATCAGCATGTTGCATATGCTCATACTCCAAAATACTCAACAGCTCAACCCAGAGTATGTATGAAACAGAAAAACAGCAGCAAATGAATGGAATTATGGGATGTGGAATATAAATAATAAAATAGATCACTTAAATTGAAAGCTGAATTTTGAGCCCCGGGTCCTACATAAAGCCTGTGATGCATCTGGAGAGTTGGTCTCATGTATTTTGTTCAATGTAATGGGAGTGTTATAGCCAGAATCTCTCACATAACATTGCACATGTCAAGGTTGTCCTTGGTAGAAATCATTGATGGCCAGTGATTTTGATTTTATCTTATGCTATTGTGGCTTAATACTCTCATGAGCACTTCTGACCTGTAGTGTTTGCTTGGTAAAGCATGGACTGAGCTGTGGGTAATACTAATGAGGAGGAACCAGAGGCTGTGGCCATGTTAGGATTTCAGAAGGAGGGTAGGAGACCACTTGGTTTTGCAATATTTGAGTATCTGAATTGTTTGCCAGCATTGAGTTCATTTGTGAAAATTAAGGAAAATTAAACCATTACCTAATCAAATTTACATACTAATGTTGATGAAAATTTGGTGAAGGTGCCTAATGAGAATCATAACTGAAAATCTCTGGTTAAACTGTCCTTCAAATAAGTGCATAAAAAATTAAGTAGATCTCAAAGGTTTGTTTAAGGGAATGGTATTTTTTGGACATTTTCACTTCCAGTCTGTATTGGGTTGGACCAGGCAGACAGCCAAGATGTTTTGCTTTTATTAATCAGTAATGGTCCTGTTCTAGTGAACTTGTGGTTAGATGTTTTAATTGACTGGTCCAAAAGAAGCCTGGGAAAAGTATCAAGGGCCCTCCATCTCCTTGATCAGTGATCAGAATCCCCTCAATCTATCCCATTCATCCATATCATCAAAGCCACAGTAGAGACCATATGAAAATTACAACCTGTTAATGTGTATTAAATAGTGTTTATTTAACAGATGGGAAACCATAGTTTCCCAAGATACATAAACAAAGTAAAGAGAACTCCCAGTTTTGACATCTTAATAGGCTGTGATGAATAATTTGGCATCACAACAACATCTCTGTAAAGATAAGGAGCCTTGGGATGAAATTGCTCTTTGAAAGAGTTATTCAGTAGCTTTCCTATCTGAGCACATATTATCTCGTTTATAGAGGACAGTGGAAGGTCTTTCTAGAGAAGTTTATCTGACTTGGCTCTCAGGGCTTTATCCTGTCACCAAGATCATTACCACGATACTTTTCATGTGAATCAGCTCTGCTCCTCTATTTTTCACCGAAAAACAATGTCTGACTCATATGATGCCTTATCTTGGTTTTAGGAAAATCAAAGCCAGACACAGTTAGAGAGTTGGGGGTCATTACCTCAGTATTTTAATCAGGATCCTGTTTGATGCATCCACTTCACCCAGGTGACAGCATCACAATGCACACACACCATCAATCACGTACACAAGTTATAGACTTTACACATTAGCATATCTAACAAGGGGGCCCAATAATGGGGCTGGGGTGGGCTAACCTCTAATTTACAGAATCTGTCCTAATAGGGGACCTTGGCTTCTCAAGATAGCAGAATGTTTGGTCTCCCTGGCTCTGCAGTTCTGGGGTGTTCAGTTTCAGGGCCTGCAGGACACCTACAGGATGCTGAGAACCAGCTAAGTAGAGGATTACAAGTACGCATGCTAATACTTGTGGGTACACAGAATTTTGTAAAAGGTATATAAAAGAAAAGGCAAAAATTCATTTCAGCATCACACATAACACAAATAAGATAGGTACAACAGGGCTTAGTTGACTGTCGAAAAAAAAAAATATTAGCCTCTTTTATTATGGTTAGGTTATTTTATATTATAACAATTTACCAAAGTAAAATGTTACTGCCTGGGAAAAAAAAACAGAAAAACAAAGACAGTTGTAGTTGCCTACTATTCCCCAAAAATTTATTAAAAACAGTGGTCAGAATAAATCCTTGAAAATAAGGCTTCACATATGTACATGTTTCAGTTGCAGACTGCAACTGAAACAGGCAGTGATTCATGGCAAATGAAATTGGAATTAATTAGAGAATCCCTGGTCTGTGACAGCCACCCTGTTTTCCCTGGGCATTTGTGGTTTGGGGAAGATAATGGTTATTGCACACACAGTGGTGCAATAGACCCATAACCATGTTTTTCCACTTTCTCCAGAGATGTACACTGTGTTGCAACAGTGCAGGGCATTGTAATATAGAGAAGCCCAAGGAATGTGAATGGGATGTTTTTATAATGCAGTTTCCATCCAGCCATCTCTTGGTTATTAATTGCAATTTCCAATGTAAACAGAGATATATCTAGACCAAGGCTTGGCACAGCTTGGCTGCTCACATCTTGTATCTCAGCAAACTGAAAGTGCTGCAAGGCCCAGCCAGCTCAGAGGGGCAGCAGCTGCAGGGAGTAGAAAGGGGAATCCTAACAGAGGCCATAGGGATGTCTGTGTGTTGTCATGGTGCTTGGGACGTGGGTCAGTGTTGGAGTGTCAGTACTGGGGGCAACAGTTGGACTTGATGATTTTTGAGGTCTTTTTCAACCCCAGTTAAGCACAGAAAAGTCAGTGGCCTTAACCACATATGATCAGAGCTCAGAACCTGCTTCTCCAGGCAACATTAAGCAGATAAACTCACTTCTGGGAAAAGGAATGTAGCAAACCTGAAATAGTTGTGCAGCTCAGCTTTCAGGTGCCATCTCCCTGAGCATCACTCATAATCCATGAAGCTGCTGTCTTGGTAATAATCTAGCAATTAAAGGAAAATACGGGTATTTATTTAAACTCGTCAGTCAACCAGGAAGGAGTTTTCCTTATCAAGAGAAACTGGATTTGATTTTGCCACTTTGAAATGAATGCTAAAGACTCTTGTAGAATAAAACTTCAATTAGGAAAGGAGATTTGGATTAACATGTAAAGCAGAGAGAGAATGAAAGGTCCTCAAAAATCATCTGAGTATGGTTCACAGGAAGAGAAAAACCTAAATATGGGAACAGATTTTTTTTTTTTTAAGAGAAGACCAGCTATATGATGCTAAAGCTCATGGGTAGAAGAGGCACAGGAGGGATTTTGATGAGGCTAGGATGTCTCTATTCAATCCACTTTCCTGCTCTTAAAATTCAGTCATTTCAGATATTCAAAGTCTGGTCAGAAAGTACACACATACACTGTGGAGCATTAGAAATCCTCAGAATTTGAATGCCTGACTCTCATAAATTTAGGTATCAGAGGAATAAATGCCTCTTCTGAGAGATTTGAAAAAGGTATAATTTTTTGTCAATTTCTGGTGTTGTTGGCAACATGGACGACACTGCCCACCTGCACCTTATTCCTAAGCCCAGGGAGCCCTGGTCCTGCCATGGCATATCCACACCAGGATCTGCCCCAGGTGCCAGTGACTGCAGCCTGATAAATCCCAATGTGCTTAACTCAGTCCTCAGCTCTACGTTTTTTTCAGACTTGTTCCCAAGAAATATTGAATTTCATGTCATTGACTCCTGATCTTTGGATGGCTTATTCATCCCTTCTCAGGTATGTCTCCAAAGGTTGGTGCCTCAGGGATTAATAATAAAGTCACTTGCATTTTTATTTTCTTTTGGGTTTTTTTATTTTATTTTGGGTTTCAAGGGAAACAGGAAAAAGTTGAAAACACACTCAGAGAAGCCAGATTTCATGAAAGCCAGCTCTGCTCTGCACATTGACTCAGAACAAGGCTGGATGCAGGGAGGTGTTGCCTGGAGGACAGCAGTGCTGTTTACTGTGTAGACTGGAAAACAGCTCTGCTGTCACTCCAGGATTATTCCAACTGGGGGATGTTGAAATCCATGTTCTGAATTCTTGAGTATTACTACAATGTGCCCAAAAATACAGTTTCCCACAGAGCAAACTGGCAAATACCATAAGGCAAAATGAAATCTCATAAGAATGAACTGAATAGCCAATGTCAATGGAAATGTATTTCTACGTTGCCAGAGATATTTTCAGGCAGAAAAAAAACCCTAAAACCTAACCTCCCAAACAAATGACTCCCTGTCATTTATAGTCCTTTAGCACTTCTCTCTGAAAAAATTGCAGGAATCAGACCCAAAAGATATAATTAATCCCACATTTGCAATCTGGGAGGATGCTGCTGGAGCAGGCAGGTGTAGGTGTTCCACCAGCACACTGAGCAGGGTGCAACTGGGGTGTAAGGTTTCTGCCAGGCTAAGGACTTGCTTTTAAACTTTCTTCTTGAAGTATTCTTCTGCTCAGCCATTTGTTTCTCAATTGAGTACATTACCCCCCCCAAAATCATGGTCTTTTTCAAATCTGTCTGCCTGGACATGTTTCTGGATATCTGTATTCTATCTGTGATCAGTATAAAATTTGCCTGTTGAAAAACTATGGGAAATATTCAGCTTTATAGCTAAGAAAAAATGTTTGTCACTTGTGTGATCTACCCTGAAAGAAAGGATTTTTTCCTGCAGAAATTTTGCTTAAAATCTGTCAAAATATTTTAGTGTTATTACTGGAGACCTTATCCCAGGGCTGCCTCAGCCTTCACAGGAGGAGAAACAGGCTTCTCCTTAAATACCTCTGGACAGAAAGCTCTGGTTTGAGGAATGGAGGCTTTGTTTTTTCTCATTTTAGTTGTGGTACTCACAATTCAGCTCTCTGTGGAGAGTTGTTCAATGCATCAAGATGCAGAAGGCCTCTGGGGTTGGCTTTTTGAAGGTTCAGGCAATTCCCTATGGTTCATCAGCCAACAGAACAGGAATGGGGAGAAGCTCTCCCCAGCCACAGGGAACAGCATCTTCATTGTTGTTCTCAGCTGGAAAAGCAGCACCCATCACTCCCTCTGCAGCCACTCGTACATTCAGCTTACAGAGTCACAGAATTCATAAATGTTGAAAAAGTCCTCAAAGATCATTAAGTTCAACCATTAATGCAGCACTGCCAAGGCCACCACTAAACCATGTCTCCAAGTGCCATATTTACATAATTTTTGAATACTTGCATGGACAGTGATTCCACCACTTCCCTGATCAGCACATTCCAATGTTTGACCACTCTTTCCATGAAGAAATTTTCCCTAATACTCAATCTAAATATTCCATGGTACATCTTGAATCCATTCTATCTTGTCCCATCTCTCATTACATGGGAGAAGAGCCCAATCCCCACATGGCTACAAACTCCTCTCAGGGAGTTGTAAAGAGCGGAATGTACCATTTGAACCTTCTTTTCTCCAGGCTGAGCCCCCCCAATTCCCTCAGCTGCTCCTCATCAGACCTGTGCTCCAGACCCTTTCCCATTGCCCTTCTCTGGACACACTCCTATTCCAATTGCTAGATTTTGCTTCCTCATATGCAAAGTCTGGAATTTAACCCCACAGCCTGGACAAGACAGTCATTAATCTGCAGCCACATATAGACTTTCCCTCTTGCCTCACATTTGTTTTGCTTTGATGGTTGTTTTAGATGCATCTGTGTTTGCTTTAGGACTCAGAGCAGAGCTATGTACTCTTCAGCAGACACTGGGGCTTATCCTGGGGTCTTCCATGTGTTGTTTTCATTAGAATCCTGGTTGCATCCTGGTTGCAGAAAAATAATTCACTGTTGGAAATACCATTTATCCAACAGGATCACACATTCGTGTTATACAACACAGCAGTTAGGTTCCCTTTTTCTGGGAATTCTTTGTTCTGGAAAAGTAGTGCCAAGGCAGTGAGATTGATTTATGTCACCAATAGAAACCAAACACTCATCGCAGCATTTCACAAACAGCAAACAGCTCCAAAGGCCTTGGTATGGAGGTGACTAATGCTGCTGTCGCTGAGCCCCACAGCTCCCTCCCTCTATGACCAGACACAGGGAACAAAGTCTGGACGTGCTGTGCTGCCCTGCATGGGGGTAAGTGCCAGCTGGGCAGCTCATCCCACCTGCAAGTCTCCCCTTTGAGTGTGCTGGTGAATTAAATGGCCCAGGATATTTTAGGAAGCAGAAGAACACAACAGATACAGGGTTTTTAAATAAAACAATTTTTAAAAATTCTGCCTGTAACCTGGGAAAGTAAACTGGGGGCACACACTTACCTTGTTCTGGCAGTCAGGTCTGTGGTCCTCAGACATGGTGTTGGCTGCAGCTGACCACAGGCTCCCAGGGTAGTTAAACATCCAGTACCCACTGTAGCCTTTCTCACATTTTTACATTACTCCATTTGTCTTAATGCCAGGATGAAATACATTTTCCCCATCCTGATTTTCCTCATCCTGGCTGTTCCACCCTCAGACTGTTTTAATCCCCCCTCTTAGTCCCCATGTTCTTTATCTATATGATGGGACTCACACAAGGCTTTCAGTGTTATTGCCTCCCACTATCTACCCCTATCCACATGCCTGGGAAAAATCCTCTGCAAGTCCAATGTGTCTGGAAATGTATTGCAGCAAATGGCTCTGCACCACCAGAGAGGATCAGATCAAAGTCCACATCCCGGTCCAGGGCTCCCTCCCAACAGACTGCCTGTGAATTCATGCACCAGACACTGAGCTCTACCTAACTCGGTCAAGATGTGGTGCCTGCATCCTGCACCTCTGAGAACACCACATGTGTTCATTGTATTTAATACAATCACATCTTAACTTATAATATAGGGGTCAAAATATTTTAGGTGATCCCGGAGCAGCACGAGGAAGCTGTTTACTCCCGGGTTTCCGCTCCCTCTGCGGAGCAGTGTCTGTTGTGTGGCCAGGTCTGACATCCGCGCTCCCCAGAGCCCCGGATCCACAGATGGAGGGGGCGGGCAGAGCTGCCTGATCCCGGCACCGGCCGGATCAAAGCCCTGTGCACATCTGCTGGGGCAGCAGCTCATCCCTCCTCCACCAGGCATCGGGAGCTGCCTGCCCTCGGCCACGGCAGAAGGTAACCTCAGCCCAGCTGCACATCTCAGGCAGAAGGAAGCTGCTCTTTGGGTGGAAAACATAAGGATTTAAGTAACAGGTGTTGACTGGGTAAGCATTATACAAGCAAAGCTTCAGAACACAGAGAAGCACCTTTCCTCTGTTGGTACTTATCTTTTGAGATCTGAAATTCTTGCAAGGTTTTCCACTTGAAACACAAAAAGGTAAAAGAACAACACCTAAACAATCATTTTCTTTGCTTTGTTTGTGCTGACGCAGAGGTCAAGGAAGTGTCATAACGTGATCTAATTCACTGGCTGGCGTGACTTCCACAGCTATAATAAATATCACATAATGCCAGAAAGTGGATGTAAGCTATTAACCACGCTGAGGTAGGAAATCCAGGGATCAGGAGTTAAGTGCCTATATTAAACATTTTATTTGAGATTCAGATGTCTAATGGAAGAACACAGAGCCTTGAAATGAGATCCAGACCAGCTGATGGCTTGGATGAGGCCAGGTTGGATGGAACTCTGGGCAATCTGGTCTAGTAGGTGTCATTCCTGCCCATGGCAGGGGGTTCGGTCCTTAAGGTCCCTTCCAACCCAAACTGTTCTGTGAGTCTGTGGTTCTGTGATTTTGGGATTCTGTGAAGACATTGGTTTGCACATCACTGGAACCACTCCACTCCTTGCTCCAACAGGGAACGTGGCACTTAGAGGTGTGGTTGCAGGAAAGGAAAACAAGTCTTGCAAGAGAGGCATATTCAGCATTTCTGATCAGAACAGAGTGAAAAGAATAGATTTCCTCTCACACACCAGCCTGAAGAGACCTAAGTGTCTTTTGCACAATGCTTACCAAGAAGTCTGCAGAGGGAAATCCAACTTGAGAAAAATTCCACAGAGAACAATCATGACCCAGTAAAGGCAAAGGGATGGTAAAAGGAAAGAGTGTTTAAGCAGTGTTCACAAGTAATAGGACTCACAATGTCGCACACTCATGTGCCATTATTCCCTACTGAGGCAGCAAAAGAATAGTTTTAGCATATTCTGACATTAATTGGAAATGCATTAGTGGCTGAGAGCAAACATTAGCTCTTGGTCTTGAGAAATTTCCTTTGTCACAAGCATAATTGTAATAAAAACTGAAACACCAAAATAAATGTTAGAACGTTTAAAAATCATAAAGCCTTCCCTGTTTCCACTTTTCTTCTGCAATAAATTAAAAGCATGAGAAATTTCCCCTGAAGACATAAACATTAAGAAATCATTCGGCAAATCATTTTTTTTCAAGCCTGGCATCTCTAGCCTGGGGAGAACTTTGGAAATGTCACAAGAAAGGGTCCCATAAACAGTCTCTCTTCAAGCCTGGGGGCGGGGGGGGAGGGGTGTAAATCTGTGAATCTGGGGCACCATGATGTTGGCCTGGCAAGGACAGGAGGGCAGATTGTGCCTGTTCTTTGCCAGGTGAGTTGTGCCACCTCCTCACCTTTATCATGTGCATTGATACCTCTGCTCCAGGAGGCACCTGAGTGTGCATTTAAGTCTAATTTCAAAGGAATGTAAGTCCTTTCCTAGAGATCTTTCCTGGACAGCAGCCAGGAGTGATGACATAAGTTGTTGTGCTGCCTTGGGCAGAGAGCAGAGCACTCCGTGAGTGCCAGGATGCCTGGCACTGCCAGCAAGTCTGGACACACAGGCTCCTGTGCCTGAGGATGGACAGACTCTGCCCAGCAGGTCAGGAGGAGGCAGCAGGTTTCCCATGCTGCCTTCTCAGCACGCAACCCACAGATCACAGCATCAGCCTTGGCATATTCCCCTTCACCAGGAAAAATGGGAAATGCAGGACTGACAACAACTAAGACGTTCAAAGCTTATATTTAGCAAGCTACCTGCAGATCATAGAGCTCATCTTCAGGTGCCTGAGTCTAAAATTCCCAGTGTCTCTGTCTGTACAATAATTCCTTCTGACAATAAAGTCCCTTCTGTTTCAGTCTATGTGCTCTGTGTCAGAGGACATGTGCAGATTCTGCATCTTTGTGCCTCTAAATTGCTTCTCTCTCAGAATAAGCATGGGGATGTCCAGACACAATTTCATCTTTACTTCTTATGGGTGCAAATCTAAGGACCAAAGAGTGCTGTGTTTCATGCAAGATTAAGTGTTGCAGTGTGAGAAACAAAATACCCAGCCCTAAGACGGTGCTCATTGCACCCTTCTTGTTGGCTCTTTGTTGTTGCTGTCAAAATGCTGCTGTGTTTCTACCCTATTCAGGACTGGTGTCCCTCACAGTCCTAAGGCATGTGGAGTTCCCTCTGTAAAGTGAATTTTTGTGGGGAAAGTATTAAGACGAATTATTATGTGTCCAGCCAACAGAAAGAATATTCTATGTCCAGAAGGGAAAAAAAAAGGGCTACTTCAAGGATTAATTACCAAACTTTGTATCATCCATAAACCCACACATTCTCCATGGGATGAGGGTGGAACAGTAAGCCCCCTGAGAGTGACAAGTGTGGCCTTCCCTTAGCCAGCAAACATGGGTCCAGGTTTCCTAAAAGTCATCTGTTTTGCTATTTATGACTTAGTGTGAGCTAGAAAAACTGTTGCAACACGCTGTTTTCATCCCTGGGGACAACGCCTTGCTCCTACCACGTGGTTAGGGAGGATGACCCCTGTCAGGCTGGGAGCCAGGAGGGTGGCACCACAGCTCCCAGAGATGGCCACCAAGAAAAGCAGCAAGGTGAAATATCTTCCCATAACCCCCAAGTTTTGGGATTCTTTCTCATTTACCTGCCAGGCAGCAGCTGTAATTTCAGGACGCCACACTGGGATAACATATGGAAATCTCCTCCCCAGCAGATGAGGTCCAGATTCATTCAGTGCAGGTGTGACATGGACTTTGAAGTCTCCTGGCTTAGGAGGACCTCCCTTCTTGCCTAAACAGAAGAATAAAATGAAGCAAAACTAAAAAAAAAAACAAAACCAAAAACAACAAAAAACCAGTTCCCACTTCAGGAAGAAGGAAAGTGTCACAGAGACATTGCAAAAAATGGGAAATAAATAAAAGGTCCAAAGATGCCTTTTATTTTCTGGTGAGTAAGATAGAATCAAGTGTCTCTGCAACCAGAGTGAAATGACATTTGAGCAAAAGCTAGTTTTATATCCACTCACGCTAAAGGAAGGATTTAAGTTCAGCCAAGGTCTTCTTCTGGCGCTCTAATAGTGCTGATTTCCACTCAGGGAGAACAAATACATCTTTGCTCATGTAACAACAAGAATATCTTGGTTTTTCTTGAGCAACTTTGCTGCAAACTAGCCAGAGGATAAAGCTTGTGATAGAAATAACTCTCATCAGGAACAAGTGCTCAAGGGGCTTAGGAATGTGATTTTATTAACTTTCTGTCAGTTTTCAGTGCAGGATAAATGTCCATTTAAGAGCATTAGCAATGCTTTCCCTCAGAAGAGATATTTGTGGAACCTTGGTCTTCCCAAACTTCTCACCAGCTGCTTAACTTGCTTTGAAAGGGTGAAAGAACAAACAGAGGGAAGGACTGGGAAAGGATGAAAGTGGAGGCAATCTGCATCAAACCTGTCCAAGGCTGCATTTCAGCTCCTTTGGCACCAAGTCTTCAGCAGCTGATGCTCAGAGCAGGAAGGGGAGCAGCAGTCAGGGCAAGGAGAAGTCCCAGTGAGAAGTCCCAGTGTGCCAGGCCAGAAGGCACTGTGAGAAGTCCCAGTGACAAACAGGTATTCACTTGACAGTTCCAGCTGTTTCTTTTGAGAAGGAAGCAGGAGCTTTGCACACTGGGCATGAAGCATCTCACAGACAGGAGTGCAGGCTTTGGCACAGAACACACAGAGGTGGCTCCCACCTTCAGGAGCAAGAGGCAGGTGTGATAAAAAAATGCTTTTAACAGGCTAAATTTAACACTGCTGAGTTAGAGGATATGAGACTCACTGAGAACCTGAACACTGGTAGGAAGGGAGAGTCTGTTCATTTATCATGCACTTAACTGATTCATTTCCTGGCTGAAGATAGAACAAAATAGGACCTGAACATCCTGAACTTGGGGCTTATGGATGCTGAGACTGACTTCAACATTCAGGACTGTCAGCTCACAAACTGTGACATCAGTCTGTAAAATTTACATTTAACTCTCCCCACTTTGGCCAGTCAAAAAGACTGGTTGGTGCAACAGGACAAAGGGTGAAATATTTCCTCGCAGCATCATTGGAAGAGGATCTGGATGAAAATATCAATGCACCTGATGCCTCCTGTCCCAAAGTCAGGGGATCTTCTCTTGGCACTGACCTCATCGACTCTTAATAGCAGAGGTTTTGTATTCATAGATTTCCATCCAGGAAATCCATCTTTGCTGAGTTTCCAGAGTATCCAGAGACAACAAGGAATATCTCTGGTTCCTAATGCCACAGCACAGAGCAATATGGGAGAGTGCCAAGCCATGGAATCTGTTGTATCCCCCACCAGAGATTTCAAAATATAGCAGAAGTGCATGTCCATGAGATCACTGTGAGCATAATCCATGACACAGGAATACAGAGGGAGGGGAAAGCCAAAACACACCAAATTCCCTTCTCCCTAGTAAAATACCCTGTTTTTTAAAAACTCTTCTGACATTCTAACCCCTTCATCTGTTTGTTTTTAACAGCTAACATTTTCTGAACTTAAATGTCATCTCAGCTGTATTCCCAGAGCTTAAATAATTTGGGTCCTATAACCATTCTTTTATGCTTATAGCATATATTTTGAATTAGCTAAATTAGATTTCATTCTGTTGTCAGTGACTGTCAGTTGTGATGCTTTTAACTTTCAGTTGCAAAATGTGTGGAGGTTCAATAGGCAGCAGAGTAAGCAGATATTCAAAGCATGAATTAGACTTTTATCAGACAAAAAACCTAGGAAGATGGAATACATAAATTACTTTAGATATGAGGCCATAATTATTACATACTTTTGGTTTCTGTATACATATATAGGGATTTTTAGGAGGCTGGTTGCTATGGTAACTTCTTTACTGCATGGTCCATATGTTGCTTCTGAAATTCTTTTTCCTCAGTGGAAAATTACACCCATGGACATGGATGGCATTTGTAAATCTCCTAAAAAAGCAGTAATTTCCCTTTTCTTCCTAAATGTCATCGACTGTGTAATAGAAGTCTTTGAAGTTCAATTCTCCTCCTTGTCAGTTCACCAAGCCAGAGACGTGAACTGCATCAAAACCTTCCTTCTCTGCCTCCAAACCTTTGCCTTGCCTTGCTGGAAGACTGACTGATAGCAAATGCCCTGACTTTGTCATGGGTGAGTGTGCACTCACTTCTGTGGATATGAATGGTTTTGGACTGGATCTCCTTTGCTCTGGAGCCTGGCTGGGAGAGCTGAGTGTGTTCAACCTGGAGACAAGAAGGCTTCAGGGAGACCTGAGAGTCCAATCCAGTGCCTAAAGGGCTCCAAAAGAGCTGGGACTTGGGACAAGGGCCCGGAGTGACAGGACAAGGGGGAATGGCTTTAAACTGAGAGAGAGAAGGATTAGATTGGATGTTGGGAAGAAATTGTTGCCTATGAGGGTGGTGAAGCCCTGGTACAGGTTGCCCAGAGAAGCTGTGGCTGCGTCTCTCTGGAATTGTTCATGGTCAGGTTGGATGGGGCCTTGAGCAACCTGGGACAGTGGGAAGTGTCCCTGCCCATGGTGGGGAAGTTGAAACAAGATGATTTTTAAGGTCCCTTTCTACCCAAACATTTCTGTGATTCTATGCAAGGAAATCAATATTTCTGACTGCAGAATGAAAACTGGTTCTAAAAGTTACTGTAGAGCAGAATTATTGTCTTCCATGTATCTCAGGATGTCACTGTTGAACAAAGCCAAAGAGCTGGAGACCACAATCAGCTCAGCTCCAGGTGCATGCACAGCTGGGAACACCGAGTGCCTTTGGGAGCTCTGCTCTCAGGGTGGACCAGACAGCAAATTAGGGCCATCCATAGGCACACCAGCACTTTTTGGTGTGTTTTTTTTTATTGGCTCTAAACCTTTAAACAGTTCTTCTAAGGTTGTAGCATTTCTCTATTCATCTATTGGTGTTAGAGGAAAAAAAAACCCAAACCCAAATACTTGCACTGTTGTAATTAATTGGTTTGCCTGGTACCACAATAGAAAACTGCAGCACTGAGGATGAAGGAGCAATTCCCTGAGCCAAGAGCCAGACTGGCTTGTCTGATGTGTCCACGCTCAGGCTGTGCCTCAGCATTTCATTGCTGCCATCAGCCATGCACATGAGCATATCTGTAAAATATGGATTTCCGTGAGTCTGGATTAGGGGTGTATTTAACTTTGTGTTTCTGAAATTTACCAAAAACCCGGAGACATTTAAATGTATTTTTAACCTTATTTTTTCACAGCAATTCTGATTAATGACTGTGGCTTGGAAGCCACCATCTTTATGCACCTAAGGAGTCTGTGAATGTTGGCTTTGCAGAAACCTTTCTTGGCGCCTTACACAGCTGCACTTCTGTTTTGCATTGGAAAGGTTTGACACCTCAGCAGTATAAAGTTATAGGTTTTATCCCTAAAACTTCCCAAATGCAGTTTCCATTATTAACACAATTGTGACAGCCATAGTTTGTTTATATTGCTTCACCTGGGGCACATAAACTTAAAGGACTGAAAATACCTCCATGCAATAAAAGAATTTTATATAATTGCTACCTCTTGCTGTAAGGGACAGCTGGCCTTTGAAAGTTGGGAAATTATTTACGTCATTGAAGTAAAATGTAAGCCTGGGGTTTAAATGACTGTAATTTATGTTTCTGAAGCTCAAAACAAAAATATGGCTGACCAAAGGGCAAATGCCTTTCAAAACAAACTAATACTAATAATTCATCTTGGAGAGTGTATATGTCTACAGTCTCCTTCTAGAAGACTTTCAATGGCAGTTGCTGTTTTCTTTTGATACCTCTGGTTTGCTATCCCCAATGTCAAAATGTCTATTGACACTTTCCCAATTCAGCTGTTTTTAATGTTTCCTAATGTGCCGTGCAAGGCTGTGCCAAATTCCTGTACAGTGGCCAGGGACACATCCCAAAGTTGTCACGGGGGCTTTGACCAGTGTAGCCCAACAGGTAGGTGTGGAAGACTGTGGGTCATCAAAGTCTCTTGAGAGCACTGAAAATTACTTATTTTTTGTGGCTGGACAAAAACAGTGCCATGTGAGCAGAATAGTTATAAATGACCCTGCAGTTCTTGTGCTGAGCATTTTCTTGTCACTGTCTCTCAGCATGTGTCTGAACATCATTTATATGTTTTGGGTTTATGGCCCCGTTCCAAACAGCTGTTGCTTGTTTAGCTTTTCAATTCCCTCCCTTCCACCCCCCCCTCCTTGTTTTTAATTTATAATACTGAAAATCTCTCTGGCATGGGGTGACACCAAAAATATTTGTTCTAGTCCTTGGACGAAAGCACCCACCCATGGTCCCTGCTTTTACGATTTACAAATTCACCCGTATTTATTATGGCATTGCAAAACAACAGTGACAATACGAAATTCAACCACGGCTCCCTCACAGCAAATTCCAGGCACAGAGCTCCTCTGCAATCTTGCAAGTCCATCATCAAGGAGGAGCCTGCATCTATTTAGATGGTTTATTTCCAAATCTCATTTGGGATAAGATCATGCTCTGCCTTGGCTCTATCCCACATTTGTCATTTGCTTTTAATATATGTTCAAATATACCCATGACTTAAAAATAATTAATCTCATTTTCATACTTCTAAAGAGTTTGGTTGGGCTGCCCAGTACAGCTCAACAGAGAAGTGAAAATGGCAGATTTTGTCAGTCTTGGGCTGTGTAAGTATCAACACTCAAATAAGGTTTCTAGAGCAAGACCGTCACAGGTGAATCCAAATTTCACCTGAGCATTGTGTGGGTGATCTTGATTCCTTCCCTTAAAACATTTTTCTGGGCAAAAGTGAGGACAATTGCAGGCAAAATATATCCAGTGGAAATGAGGCTGAATATTCAGGTCCTGCTCTACATGCCCTCATCACATGAGGAATGTGACCATGAACCTGCTGAGAAGGAGAGGACACAGCCAGTGGTGTCCAGCTGATTCACATTGACTCATTTACACCTCATGTGGGCTGGGACTGTGGCGAGGCTGCATCTGTGAGCATCCTCCTTCCATGTCCTGGACCTGTATTTAATGTGCTAGCCTGGTGTTTGGGAGTGCTGTGGCTCACTGGGGACCCCATGTTAGCTGCTATGGGACAAAATGCCCCTTTTCCATAGAGGTTTTCCCCTGATGAGGGGAGATGTAGGTGCCCACACACAAGTAAGGCAGGTGGGATCCTGGCCGTGACACAGGCACTCAGCAGTTTGCAGGCTGAGCATTGATGATAGGTTATTTTCCCTTCAGAATCATAGTGAAATATTGAGGCTGGAGTTTGGGAAAAACATAGAAGCAGCTTTAGAAAATGTGCTCAAACCCTGCTCCCAAGTGAGAAGGGGAGCCTGAACGCAAGCCCAGTCCTTCTCTCCCAGCACAAGTGCAGTCCCCAGGCCCCTGGGATGTGCTGCCATGTCCCAGGAATGTGTTTCCTGGACACGCTACATCCATCTCCCTCAGCTTGCTATCCTAGTCCTGCTGGAACCATCCTCTCTTGCTCTGCTGGCTGAGCCTGCTCTGAAGGGACACCTCGTGCCAGGGATGGGGGAATTGCAGAAGGACCAGGAACAGGACTTATTTTTTGGAGGAGAACAGCTGCCTGTAGCTGCTGCTGTGGTAAATAGTGAGTATGGATGGGCGACCCAAGTCAAAACCCCCAGTATGACTGATTTGAGACTGCCCTGAGGACAAGAGTGGACCCAATTCCCAGCTGCACCATACAAACTTTGCCAGAGGCAAAGGAGTGAACTCTGAGTGAAACTGAATTGCTGCTGCACCCATGGATTGTTCCCTGAGAGGAAACAGTCACAGATGCTAAATCACAGCAATCCCAGAAGGGTTTGGGTTGGAAGAAGTTTAAAGTTCACCTTGTTCTAACCCCCTGCCATGGGCATGGACACCTTCCACTGGACCAGCATGTTCAGTGAAGAAAATATTCCTAAAATAAATTGAATGCTGAACAGGACCATCAAGTATGAGCCACTGGCCACTGCCATGTGTGCATGGCAACACAAAGATGGAGCTGGCAACCCAAAGAGCAATTTCCTTTCTTACTCCCCTTCCAAGGTTTGATGTCACAAGATGCAGTGGAAGTTTAATGTTTCTAAGAGGACACTATAATGAGCTGGTTTGCTGCCAAGCAGGAGCTTGTCCCTTCCCAGGAATTAACCAATGGAGGTGATTGCCATGATCAGAGACTGCGATTCAGGTCTGGACAATTTTTTCCAGTCCTCCCTCTGTGTCACTGGTACTTTTATTCTCTACCTGCTCAGAAACAGCTGCAGATGCTGAGGATTTAAAGTCCTAGCCCTTAAGATCTAACACAGTTGAAATGTCTATAAACACCTTGAGTCTCTTTAGAGAACTCTGTACCTGTCAAACTGCGCAGCTTAGTAGGATGTCTCATTATTCGTGGTGCTTCCCCCTCCTGCAGCCCATGATTATGTGAGAGCTGAGGGAAAAATACCTTTAAAGACTTCAGAACATCCTCAATGCCTGAACTGAAAAAGTAGTCAAGGGAAATAATTAAAAAGTAGAAAACCTGTGTATTTAAGATGACCTCAAGACTTAGAATGTCTGCAGCTTTTTTTCCAGCACTGGCAGATAAGAATATTGAAATATTATCAGAATATTTTTTCCTGATTTCTTTATATTAATAACGCAAGAGCACAGAATGCTCAGATCAAATCTGTTGAACATTAATCACCAGATTCTGTTTTATGGCTGAAATAAATCTGATTAGAAAACAGAAGAAACTCTAGTAAAACTAGGGGCATGATTCACCATGATGGAAATAGGTTGCCTATAGAAGTCAAATTTTGATTTTGAGTAGAGATACGTATTGCACAGCTGACCAGTGATCAACTAAAATGGCTCCTGGCTATTAATCAGCAGTTATCTTCTCTGCATACATGTATGTTAGGAGGATGAAAAGATGCTTGATCTAGAAGAGCTCCAAGGATATACAAGAGGTAATATTTTCTTGGACATAGATTAAAACAAATTTAATTTTTGCTTGCTTCCTGGGCTGGGTCTCCCACAGTATGGTTTGGGGACTGCAAAGCTGAAGAGCATTACAGGAATGCCCTCCTAACAGGTCGGTGCTGTACCCTGGCATATCTATGTAAGGTTTATCATTAGGATCAGAATTTGGAAGCAAATCTCCCAACCATCTCCACTTTGGGCAATTTGGTTTGTGTCATGGTGAGGAGCTGCAGCATATGAACTGGATGGGTCACTAAAACCCCCTCAGAGCTGGGAACAGCCCCCTGAAACACCCAGCATGGACACTGGGAAGAGAAATGCTGATGTAGCAATCAACCCCCTCTGCCCACAAATGTGTCAGGCAGCAACAACAACCATCCCACAGCCCATGAGTGAGCTTATTGCTGCCAATACCAAAAAGATTTTAGGGACTTTCCACCATTTATCTTCCCACTGCGTCTCTCCTCCCCCACAGGTGTACACTTGATACAGTCACTTTTCTCCAGGGGAAGAACCTGTTTTCCTGGTGGACAGGAATGATGACCTGCTTGCCTTCTGCTTCAAGCATCCATCAAACCCAGCCTCTGTGTCCCCTGGAGTCTTAATTTTCCTCTTGACAGCAAAGACAAATGATTCCCCCAAGGCTGTTTGCTCATGTCTACTCAAGGTTTCTGTGACATTTCTTGAAGATGACCTGTTTTTTAAACACACAATGAGTTTTCTTTCCACTGCCACCTGCCACTGTGAAGGTGGATAGATTTGCTTTCAGAAAACCTAATGGTGTCCATCTCTGACATCCTGCCTCTCTGCTTCCTGTCTGTAACAAAGGGACTATGGCCAGATCCATCCGGATGTTGAAAGAAAGAAGAATGTGATTGCCATTTTCCAGTTTCCCTTGGCACAAGGATTTTCCATCCAGCACATCCTGAGGATGGGAAATGGTGCTGGACCACCTGCGTGCTGGCTGTGCTCAGCGGCCAGCACATGCCTCCAAGAATCAGCATTTCCAAACACAGCCCTGAGGTCACACAAGTCTTTTTGATCCCACCTCAGTGACCCCAAGGCTACAAATGCTGCCATGGGACTTTCCAGCATTGGAAGGAACTCCTTGTTCCCATAAATCATAGAATTCTAGAATAGTTTGGGTTGGAAGGGACCTTTAAAAGTAATCTAATACAACCCCCAAATGGATACATTGTAATTTGGGCACTCTACCATGCAAACTCTCCTTGGCTGTCCAATGCAATAATCACAACCTGGATAGCTGCGAGTTACTGTGCAAAGGGAAAAGGCCTCTCTCAAACTCCCTGCTTTGTCCTTTTACCATTTTTTATGTGGCTGCTTATTATATATTGAATAATTTAAATAATCCACATGCCATAACATGCCCCCAAATGTTTAGTTGAGTGTCCCCAAATTCGTTTTGCATGTTTATTCTTCCATTTGTTAGGAACGTAAATGTTCTTTGACTTCACCCTGTGCCTTTCAGCATTATTTTATGGAAATTCTGATTTCCTGTGCTGAAAGAAACCCTGATGATAATGAGAGGCTTGAAGCATTTTAAACAAAGAAAAAGCAGATTGAGTAAATTTTTCATTTTGTTCTTAATCAAAACTAGTTGTGTGCATTTGCATCGACAATGAGCTCAGCACACAATGCTCCATATGGGCTTGGCTGCTGGCATTCAGTGAATGGCAGAAGCCACTGAAAAAGCTCCCTGGTTTTCAAAGATTTAGGGATGACCTTGCAAAAGTGTCATTTGTCACTGCCTTCCTTGTCCAGAATTGTAGGAAAATCCCTGGAAACAGGCTATGTTTGCAGAACCCAGTTCTCACAGGCCAAAGCAGCACAGCAGCACTTGCCTACAGGGAAATAGTGGGAAATGAGAAACTGGAAGCTTTTCATAGAGCCCTAAAATATTCCTTTTTATCTGGATATTGGTCTTTTACTTCAGATGTTACTCATTTTTCAAGCTGTAGTAGTTTGAGTTTACCAATCTGAGCTAATAGTAAAACCACAACACAGGCACATCATTTTAGCAAGTCTACCATAAATATGAATGCAAACAAGCTATGGTCCATTAATCCAGACACCTATTTGCAATTCCAAAGTGTCTAAAACACTTGGAAACAACCCACAAACTTTTACTGTTCCTCAGTTCAGACCTGATCTCACAGAACTCCCTTCATGCTAATTTCAGCTGAGTTACACCCAGGAGGTATCCACATACGTGCCATTTTAGGACCAGGTCCTCATTTTTGAGCATATTAACAGCACCCAGCAGGACTGTGGTGCACAGACTTTGCAGGTCTGTTCTGCTGAGCATGAACAATTAGGAGAAACAGAGATGGCAAGTCACACAGGCATCCTCAGTTTTGCTGTTGTGAGTGGCTGGACAAGTTCAGCTCAGGAAGGATTTATTTCGACTCATTTTGGTCTTGTGGCTATGAGAGACTTGCAAAACCTTTCACCTTCTTTCCCTGGAGTCATGTATATTTTATGAGAAATTTAAGAATTACCTCTTATTAAAATGTGGATAGTGTAATTACCAATAAAAAGCAGATGTTATGGCATGACTAATGCTTGAAAATGTGTATGTAACAAGTACAACGTATGAGCACATCCAGACTTTTCGCTGAGAAAATAAAAATTGTCTTTGTTGAAACAAACTGGCCAAATCACCAAGGTCTGAAGTCAAGGGAAATCATTGCAGAAAACACTGAAAGGCTGCACAAAAGGGTAGCTTTACTCCCACTGATCTCAGCAGCAAAATGTAACTGCATGAGGTTGAGACAGACAACTCTCGTCACTGATCACCCTCCCCATGTCAAGAGGTGTTTGGAAAGGTGTCCTGTTAAAGCCCCAAAACTACTGTGCTGAGAACATCCTTCTCCCCACTGTAATGAGCTGTAATTAGTGAGCTCCTTGACACCTCCAGCACCTCTCAAGGGTCCACAACCCACCTGCAACAGTCAAGATCATTTCCTTGGATCACTCTCAAGTATTTTGGCAAAGCATAACAGGAGCAATCCTTGTAGGCTGACTTTTGAAACAGGAATGTGCAAAAAGCATGTAAATGGAGTTGTTCAACAAATCTGTTCAGGCAGTCCCAGGATTCAGAAATTTCTGCTGAGCTCAGAACTTCCTCTCCCTTCCTTTCGTGAAAATTGTATTTATTTCTCTCTACAGTTACCTGATGGGAGATTGTGGCAAGGTGAGCGTTGGCCTCTTCTCCTGGGGAACTAGAGATAAGACAAGGGGAAATGGCCTCACGTTGCACCAGGGGAGGTTCACATTGGATGTTACGAAAAATTTGTTCACTGAAAGTGTGGTTAAACATTGGAAGAGGCTGTCCAGGGAAATGGTGGAGTCACCTTGGCTGGAAGTGTTAAAAAATGAATAAATGTGGCACTTTGCAGCATGGTTTTGTGGTTATTCAGTCAAAAGTTGTACTTGATGATCTTGAAGGTCTTTTCCAACCTTAATGATTCAATAATTCTTTTGCTTTTTGCCATAAAATGATCTTTAGAGATGCACTCATTTTGCACAAGAGCCTTTGCAGCTCAGGACATGTGGATGTCAGCCTGTGGGTATAAATTTGGGGGCACAGGTCCTATGCCTTGGCCGGAGGAGTCTGCAAGGGCAGTGGGAGCTGGATCTCAGCATCCAGGAGTGCAGGAGGGCCTGGAACACAAAAGCAGCCATTGGCTGGTGCTCACCTCTGCCCACTCATCTCCAAATCCCAAGTCTGAGTCTCTGAGTTGTTCTCTGTCCCTAAGCCCATGCCCTGCCCAAAGACCAGTGATTCAGGGTACACTGGAAGTAGCAGAGACTTCCCCATCTTTTCCCTAAGTCCCTCCCATACTCATTTTTTATTTCCTCTGCACACAAATTCCATATTTTAGTTTCAAGGGGAAAAAAAGCATATCCAAATCCTCAGACTATTCTTGGTCCTATCTGGGTATCAACTCACTGGAGGAATCTCCAGCAGTGTGTTGGGGTGTGCTGCAGGCTGGAGTTTTTTCCTGTTGGCTTGTACCAGCATTAGCCCTGTCATTCTGTGAAATGAAACTAAGACATGCATAAGCAGCCTTGACAGCAATTATTTCTGGCAGAATCTTTGTAGAAAAGAATTTCAGCGGTGCTGGGGTTTTGGGTGCCTGAACACTTCATTAACTGCTGGTATATCATACTGTGGCAGCTGAGAAATCACATTATAATAAACCACTTTTTACTGCAGGCAGCAACAAGGATAATATATGGGATGAATAATAATAGTCCATTCAAAATCATTCCTGTGCTTTAGAGCTTTGGAATTTCAGTAAATAGATCAAATACTGTGCAGAAATTAATCTCATTCAGAATTTCTCCATTACCCAGATATTTATGAGCATTTTTTATGTATTGTCAGAGGAGTTGCTCCACTCTATTACACTTGCCAGCTAAACTCTGAAATACAGACATGTTGATGCAGTAATAAGAAAAATCAAAATGTATTTTAAATTCAAAGAGAGGAAAATACATTATAACTATTTCAGTGTGAAATATCATCAAGTCTTTCTCTATATTTACAGGATAAATTCTTTTTTTAAAGTATGGAAATACATACCTTAAAGGCACAACTGAGGCATTCTCATGCTTTCTTCTATGTTTATAAACCAGAAATGAATTATTATAAGGGCAGAATCTGGGAAAGCAGCTTCATGCACAGGCCAGTAGGGATAGGACAAGAGGGAAAGATTTTAAACTAAAAAAGGAGATATTTAGATAAGAAGAGGAATAAGTTCTTTACTCAGAGTGTGATGAGGCCCTGGCACAGGTTGTGCAGAGAAACTGTGGCTGCCCCATCCGTGGAAGTGTCCAAGGCCAGTTTGGATGGGCTTAGAGCAACCTGGTCTAGTGAAAGGTGTCTCTACCCAGGGATGGGGTTGGAATGAGATGAGATTTAAAGTTCCTTCCAACCCAAACTACTCTGTGATTCTATGATTATGTCACAATAAAATGGAATGTTACTTAACACTGTCCTTGCAATAATTGGCATGAAAATGAAAAAAAAAAATTGCATTAATCTGATGCTATTTCTATTAAAATTTATCCTTTTGAACATGCCCCTTTGGCTGCTGATCACATGGTTCGAAGTCTATCAAACATTCTCCCCCACACCAGAGAAGAAGGAGGTGGAAGAAGGTGATCTCTGGTTCATCAGAGCTTGTCTCAGCACTCATTACCTCACTGGCAGGGATAAAAGCTACTGATGCTACTTTAGAAAGTAGCCAGGCAATCTGCAAGCATCCCATAAAGCCAGAATGCCCACAAGGGGAGGAGGAAAGGGAAAGCTCTCCCAGCAGGGAGCTGGGGTGGTTGGGGTGTTCTCCCATTGTGATGCTCCCTTGGAACCCCATCCCCATGGCAGCCAGAGACACAGGATGATGATGCTTTCCCTACTGGCTTTCCCCTTCTTGGATTTTTCTTGATGAAGTGGTAACTATAAAAATATCCTTTGTCTCAGCCTGGTGAACAGGTGGGTGGCAGTGACGTTACCCAGTAGGTAGGTTCAGACCCATTGGAATGAGATATTTGTAAGGAATCCTTAAAGCAAAAAACGTTGGAGACAGGGTTTTAGGTAAGGAAAAAGCAGGAGAAAGTGAGTGTGGATGGATAAATAACAGCACCAGAGTAGCAAATAGCCAAGAAGTAGACAAATAATCTAGTGCAAAAATATTTGTGTATGTTTACCTGTAACAGCAAGATGACCTTTTTATTCCCAGTGAAATAGTGTCTTATAATAGCAATGATCTGATAAATTAGGTTTTCAGATAAAGGCAGAGATAGAAGAAGAATTGATTTGAAACTTTAAGTTCTAACTCCCTTAAAGATCTGAATTGCATATGCCCATTTTGGTCATACAGAAAACTCAAAAAGAATGTATCTGGAGGAGAGGAGGATTCTGCAAATTTTTTTTTCAGTCTCTACCCAAATTTCAATATTCTTTCATTTCCAGAATGCTCATAAGCACTGCTGATCTACAAAGATTTTCAGGAGACCATAAATCACCCTAAATAGCCCAAGCCCGTGGGAGTTCTTTTCTTTGGCTTGGAATCTTCCAAGGCAACTCACAAAATCTGATGTAAGTTAAACTTCAAATGAGGTAAAAACAGTTTCTCTGCCACAGTTTCATACAGTGCTGAAGAGTGGTCTGTAAGAAATCAGTGTGTTTTGAGCTTCGTTATTGCTGTTCTTAATCAACCAGGAGAAAACTCCAAATCATATTTTTTTTCCTGTGTGAACTATTAAAGACTGCTTGAGAGTATAGGAACTAAACTGGTATTTAAATTTAATTGAAAATCCTACATGAGAAAACATTTCAGGTCTCAACAAGAAAGAGCTGAAAGACAATGTGAAATCCTTATGATCCTCAGTTTTTAACAGGCCTGATTCTCTCTTAGCAGGGTCTGTTTGAGGTGCCATGGCCTGGGTGTACAGCAGGACAGATCAACATTGGGAACTGAGTTTGCTTGTGGCCCTTGCCCACTGATAGCATAGTTTCATCATGTTTGATCAAGTACAAACTTATTTCAGGATGTGGAGAAAGAACAACGCCACAGCCTTGTCATCCTGGCCAGGAGTCTTGGAAAACCTCCCACTGACCAGTGACAGCCCTGAAGACTTGAATCCCAACCTCCTGCTTTGCAATGAGCAGCCTGACCCAGATTCCCAGGTGCTGGAACTTGAGTACCTGCCCTACTACAGAACATCCCACATCTGCGTCTGCCCAGCAGCTCACATCTGCACAGAAAGAGAAAAAAGCTCCACTGAAGGCAAGACTAACATTAAGCAGGATGAGCAAGTGAGTTATTCAGCCACCTCCACAGGATATTTTCCACACAGTGGGCCATCTGAAGAGCTTCTTAGCCAACCACTCAAATATGGATTAGCTAGATGGTTAAATTGGGTTGAATACCTGCAAATTAGGTTCAGGTGAGCTCACCTTTAATAATTCTGAAAGGAGCAGGAATGGAAGAAGAGCAGCAGGTACATCTCACACCAAACTGTTACTCAAAACTAGGCCCTTAGGAACAAAATGCTCTGAACTTGTGCTCTGAACACACAATGCAGGATCAGAGCTTGCATCTGCAAGGGTGAGGTACCTGAGGCAGTCTTTACAAGGTCCCTCTCCCTTGAAACAACCTGTGGAGCCCTTGAAACAACAGCTGCTGTGTGTGACACTTGGCTCTGCATGGGACCTGTCCCACTGCTGCAGGGGCCTGCTCTGTTCCCAGAAGCAGCATTGTTCCTAATAATTGTTCCATCGTCTGACAGCTCAGCTTTTGGTCCTGTATGTTTTTTCAGAGCATCCTGCCATGTCTGGAGCTGAGCAAGAGGACAATTTCTCCTACAATCAAGGAAGAACTCCCAGCCCAGGAGCTCCTGGGAGCCAGCAGCTCTGCCCTCTGCCTGCCCATGGCCTCCTTCTCCAGCAGGAACCCAAACCAGCCCCTTCCATCCAGTGGGTACTTTCCTTACTACAGGACAGAGGGAGGGATTTGCACCAGCCCACTTCAAAGAAAAGGGTCCTTCACCAGGATAGAAGGTCTGGACACCAAAGAGGGAGGACAAAGGGGAGGATCAAATGTTTGGAATCTCCGTACCAGCTGCTTGGTGTCCTGAGAGAAAAGAACGGGGTTTGTGAATGTAGACATGAAGGATAAATTCTTGAAACCTATGACAACATGAAAATATGAATGAATTTGAATAAAATGAAAATATTTATTCTCTCAAACAAAACAACAAGTGATATCCCAGACTGTGTAATGAATGCAGAAAGGAGCAGAGCAGGAGCTTGGGAAATCCAATAAACTTTCTGTGCTTCTCTGTAGCTAATTCCAAAGGCAAGATGCTCACTCGAGGGATGTGCAACTATGGGAAATGGCCAATGGGAAAAAATAATAATTCCTTAAATCTAAGTTGCTTGGAGGAATTAAACAGAAACATAATTTCCAGTTGGGATTGGGAAATACATTTCCTTTCCCCCTCACTACAATCCTTCCATTGTATTACTGGCATCTGTTAGACCTGTGCACAACATCCATACACAGGAGAAAAAACCACAATTTTTATTTAAATTCTTTGTCAATATGATTTTTAGAACACATTTCCATTATGCCTGTCTTCATTTCACTTGCACAGTCAGTAATGAAAATATTCTTGATTACTTTAATATGTGCAACTAGGAGCTTCTATAAACATCAGTTTTGATGCTGGAAAACTGGGAAACAGCATCCAGAAATATTTTGGCATTGGTGCATCTTGACTGATTTACACCAGATGAGGATCTAACCAACACGGGTCAGCTCAGTATTTTCTTTGCAGTTGTGAAATCTTGCAACCTCCTCTCCTCACTGCCAATAATGTCACCTCCTTGAGACACCACACGAGTTGATGAAACACGGCCCTTTCCCAGCCCTGCACAGTGCACAGATAATTTCTGCTCAAAATAGATGGGTTTACTTAAACCATTCAGTAAATCTTTAAGTGTTTCTGAAATGATTACATGCTGTATGACAATGTACTGACAGGCTGTGTCTACATGTACCAGTGTTACCTATTTTAAGGATCAAAGAAGAAAAACACATCATATTTCACTATTTCACATCTCCATAGGTGATGTTTTCCCTGTGGTAAGTGTTACAATGAGACCAGAAATGCTACAGTCATGCGAGGTACATGCTAGTTTTAATAATAATTTCTGCTTACACCACACTTCAGTGTTTTTGACCAGTTGGGAAGGGATGTTTGGATGCTGGAAACCAGCAGAGCTCCCAGACAGGAGTTTAGATCCCAGCTGTTCTTCTAGGCATTGCTCAGGATGAAGTGGTGCATCACCCCTAGGTTTTTAAAAAATGTTAGAAAACCCGGGGTCAGCCAGACTGGTGAAAATTCATCCCAATGTCCTCATCAACTGTCCCAGCTGGACAGTTAATGAGGAATGTAACATTCCTCATTAATTAATCAGGAATGTAACATGCCTTCTGCATCCCTGCATTCCCAGGGGTACCTCAGTACCATCCTGCCACCTTCCCGCTGAAAAACAAGAGAAATCAGATTCCAGATGAACTAAGTTAGACTGTATGAAACAGCTCTTGGTTTTAAGCACAAAGAAAGCCGATATCTTGGGTATGTTGAAAGAAAGTCATACAAAATACAGTGAGATTATCCAAACTCAAGGGATCAGGCAGAGGAGGGAAGGAATTCTGTCTAAAAAGCAGGTGTGGACTGTTCTGAGAATATTAAATTCAGCATTTCCATAAATTTGGCATATTAAAATACTTTGAACTATGTAGTATCAAACCCACAAAGCTTCCTGATTTTTACTAGATAGAAATTAGCTGCTTTCTATTGGCTATATGTGTTAATTTATGGGAACACGGAACATCAGAAATCAAGGATTTGGGAGATGAGAATATTACAAGCTTTATGCTTATGGATCAGAAAAGCCTAATTTTAATCAAAAGCTGGCAAATATCGTATCATATGTTGCCATCTCAAAATTGGAGCTGAACAAAACTCATGATTCTAATATATTTTCCATACAGTCTTGCTGAGAGGTAAAAATGGAATGATGGAGGGTAGTGCTGGAAGCTTCTGTGTTTTCTCTAAGTTTTATGCTACTTTATTACTTTTCCACATAGTTAACATCCTGTATACAGGCAGCAAATGATTTTTCTCAAACTGCTCCATGGATCAGATTCCTGACTTAGTGAGGACACCATGTGCCTTCACCCCAAGAATCATCCTAGTCACACAGTTTGGTTCATCCCTGTATACAGATAATGTATTTCCTTTCATCTCTCAATTACAAAAAAATCATAATTACTGCCCTAACCCTTCAGTACTTCAACACTAGCAGTCCTCTGGAGTTTGGAAAACAATCCCCAATTACTTTGATGCATGCTGTGCAGTCTTCATTGATCTCGTTTAAGCTTTTAATCTCATGAATTCACAAAGTTAATTCATAAAAGAAACCAAACAAACCACAGCAAAATATGCCCTTTAATAACAAAAGTGGTGATTCTCACAGATGTCTTTGAGGATTTCTGGTAATGCAGGTTCTTCCTTCTCAACAGTTGATGTCAGATTTCATTGCAAAGGGGTGAAACGATTTAGCCACAATAGTTGTTAATCTTTGTACCCCTTGGGAAAAACCTACTTCAAAGTCAATAAAAAGACTCACAGAGCAGGGCATGGAATTTATCTCTGAAATCAGGTACAAGACTTCTTTCACTAAAACACTGTTGGCCTTAAGATCTAGACCCACCGATTCCTAAAATCAATGAGAGAACTCCAACATCCTCAGCAAGGTGGAGCTTGGGCCTCCAGTCTCCCCATGTGGAACAGAACAGTACATTCCTTATATAAACCTGAACCCCACTATATGGTGTTTTGGGGAGAAAATTAGCTCCTCAACATTTAAATGTATTGGTGTGCACCCTGCCCCAAGCACTGGGGGTAGCTGTGCTCTCCTTTCTCTCCTAAAACTGGATGGTGTCAATGTATATGACTTAATAACTTTATTATGAACTCTGCTAGAAAGGAAGGTTTTGGCAAGTAGCATTTATCACAGAAGAGCAGAACTCAGCATGATATGAAGAAGCTTAAACAGGTCCCTGCCCAGCAACGTGATGGGAAGGAATGGAAGTGAGTCTTTAATAGGAAACAACTTGGCTTTCTTTCAAAATTGTGTTTATGGTGAGTGACTAGAGAATACCTTGAATATACACCTCCATGCAAATAGCAGAACACGCACACCACTGGGTGAGCCCAGGGATGGGGGAACAACTCAGCTCCCCTGCTGGGACAGCCTAATGCAGGATTCAGTGTTTGCAGTTTAGGAACCACATCAGAGAAGAGGAACTCTGTTCTGCAGAGGAGGAATATGTTGAGGAAAGTGCCAGAGGGCTGTGCTGAATGCTGATCATCAGCAGGAACATGTGGAAATATGAAATAATAAAGAAGCAGGGAATGCAAGGTCTGGTTATCCCCAGGAAAGCTGATACAAGAAGAGGGGAAGCAGCTGTGCTTCTGTCACACCTGGACAGAAGTGGATTCCATTAGTCTGTCCTCACACACACACACGTTTCTGTATCTACCTATGTATGTACCTGCCCAGAGCAACTGTTCCCCAAAACATGAAAAGGTGGGCTGGGGTGAAGGCACAAGCTGACCCTCTCTGCAACCCTTTCTCAGTTAATGATGCAGGTGGGAAGGGATGATGAAAAAGCAAACAGCCTTCTGACCTCCATAATCCCCCATAAATCTATCTGTCCCTACTGGTATGCTACCAGTTCCTATTAACTCCTCCCAGGCTCCTGGGGGCACTTTTGCCTTTCCCAGGAACACAACTTGATGGGATTTGCAGGTATGAGCAAGGCAGAAATGCCAGCACCTGATCCAAATTATGTAGTCCTTAACTTCTGCAGCAATTATTAGAGTTTCACATGTGGAAAAATGCATGTGCTATGTATTTTAATTTGCAGCCTTTTGTCAAGGCTGGTGTCCTTGGGCTAATTTCTGCTACTGGTGAATATAAATGGAGAAATGCACCCCCAGGGACTGCCAAACATCAGGATCACCTGAGCTGTGGACTCCTCTAAACTTGTGTTTGAAATATATCCACTGTGCAGGGGAATGTCTGTGCTCAGCTTTTCTGAGCACTGTCCTCTGTGCATGAGGAAGAACTTCCATACTGGGAGGGTGACTGAGCACTGGGACTTCCTTCCCTGGAAATGTCTAAAGCCACCTGGACACAATTCTGAATAATGATGTCTAGGGAATCCTGCTTGAGCAGGGAGGTTTGACTAGATGAGTTCCAGTGATCCCTTCCAATGTGAACCATTCCCTGACTCCTGTGCGTGGGGCACAGCCACCTGCCTGGCCATTGCCTGTGGTCTGGGGGAAACTGGGTCACCTCCTCATGGTTTTAGCTGAGAAAAGATAATGCCAAAGCCTATAGGTGGCACAGAGCTGCTTCTGCTGCAATTACACCAAGGAATAAACACACTCCATGGTGACTTGTACTGAGCAAAATTATCAAAGGCAAGTAGATAAATTGGAAATTCATGCAGGAGCAAGACCTGAAGGAAATAGGCAACACAAGCAATGCAAAGAGAGCGTGGTGGAGAGCAAGGAATTAAGCTTGCCTGGCTGACCAGAGCTGTGAAAATAAACATCAACAGCCTGGGAGGAGACAGGGAAGCTTGTGAAACCCTCTGTATCCCACCAGAGCATGGGAGCTGCAGCTTTTCCTGAGTTCTCTGGCTGTATTTTCCCTTAAACCAGAGACTGTGCCCCTGGTCCCACCATCCTTTCAGGGACCCAACTCACACCCACAGCCACCAAGCTTTGAATTTACTACCTAAATACATTTCCTCTGGCAGCAGAGGAATCAGCAGAGGAATCAGCAGTGCTGATCCCTTCCTTTGAAGAACTCATTCTCTTAGGCATCCTCAAGAATGGGTGCTCTGGGTTAAACATGAGGGGGTCTCACTCCAAGCAGCTTCCCCGTTAGCACCTGGTGATGGCTAATAATAATGATTAATGAATCTTAATCTTCCTGCCACAATTTTCTTTCATTAATATTTATATCTGGCAGATGTACCCCCAAGGGATAACTTGAGCTGCTAAGAATTAGTTTGCTATGTACAGCTGGTATTTTCTCTAGAAACTTTGAAGACATTCTTTGAAAGAGCATGTTATATACAATTTTATTTTCAATTGTTAATGTTGTCATGTGTCAGCATAGAGAATAATGTTTATTTTAGGCCTCCTCATCTCATGAAGTAAAAAACTCCCTTAGATACCAAAATTTTCATGAAAAAAGGGGTCTGATGTAAAGGAATGACTACACACTTAAGCAACTGGCATTATCACAGAGGTCAAGCTTAACTATGGACACACCACTAAGCATCATAATTACAACAGGGTATAATTTAAGGCATCTTAGCTGTCAGTGATTTAAACGTGTGCCATTTCCCAGTTTGATGTATGTGTTCAGCTGCTAAAAAAAAAAGTCTTGTGAAGCACTTTTGGAAGCATAAACATTCATTTAAATGATCTAGTTCAGTCCTCATAAGTGGGCTGGAGTCTGTTTATAACTAATTCATGACACAACATAATTAGCCAAATGATTAATTGCTAATTACACTATGAAAACAAATTAATCATTGTGTTTCCCAAATCAAGATCCTCTACACCATTGCAAACCATTTGCTCTGGTCTGTGACAGCCTTGATTTATGTCTAGTTATCCATCTATGTCCTGACTATTAAATTTGGAGGAACCTCCTCCCGGCTCTCAGCAAAGCACTGTCAGCTGTAGCAACAGGCAGCATCAAAAACATTTTCCATTTTTTCAGCATTCTATTACCGTCCCCAGACATGTCTGAACTGTAGCTGGCTGCATATTGCTTCCTTGATGGTGCTCTCACTTGAAAGTAGGAAGGAGAATCTTGCAATTATGTTCACATCAAGACCAAGAAAATGAGCAGATGAGGGTGTGAAATACACAGCCTTTGTGCCGGAACCACTCAGCCCTGCAGGGGCTTCAACTTTAAGGTTTCCAAAATGAATTGTTAAACCATGTTGGTGCGGGGAAAGCACAAACGGTTGTATAAAAAGCTGCTTGCACATTGTTTTCTCCAAGAACTGATGGGAATGCCCTTGCCTTTGGGAAAACTGGGTCACCATGTCCAGAGCAGGGAGGGACAACTGAGCTCACCCATCAGAGGGATCTGGGGATAGCAATGGGCATGGAAGGAGCTTCACAGTGAACACAGCCTCAAAACAGAATCATAGAGTAATTTAGGTCAGAGAAACCCCCTGAGATCATTGAGTCCAAGCATTAACCCAGCACTGCCAAGTCCATCACTAACCCATGTTTCTAAGTGCCACATCCACATGTCTTTTAAATCCCTGCAGGGATGATGACTCCATGACTTCCCTAGGAAGCCTATTCCAATACTTCACAACCCTTCTGGTGAAGAAATTTTCCTTAACAGCCAACCTAAACCTCCCCTGTGCAACCTAAGCCTGCTTCCTCTTGTCCTAGAAGATTACAAAAATGGAAAAATAAACCTTCAAATGCTGATAAACACTTTTATCTTTGCTTGTTCTCAGAAAGAGAAGAAAAATCTGAAATTCTTTAAGAGAAAGTACACTGGCAGAAAGAGGAGGTAAACTCTCATGGAATGTGCTGGAGAAGGTCACTTGGAGGAGAAAAGAGACCACGCATCAGCAGGAAGCATAAAAATCCTGAAACTCACAAAAATGAAGGCTGTTGAGAATTTCCTGAGGAAAGATTTCAAAGGACATGCTTAAACAAGCAGGGCAGGCAGATGGGGTGTAAAAAAACCCATGGGAGATGGTTGGATCTCACAACTCGAGTGCAATGAAGATGCATCCTCCTGGTCCAACACTGAGCTGGCAGCCCCTGCAAAGCACTGTGCTGACTTCAGATGTACATCCAAGATTAACCACAAAGCCCCCTGCTGTCTTCTGGGCCATTTCCAAATAGTCCCTGAGTAACCAAAATCAGAACTATCTGATATCCTCGACAAGATAGATTTATAGTCTCAGTTTGTTCCAGCTTTTGAGAAACTATGGATGAAGTTGATTTCTACAGCAGTCAGAAATTGGGTATGGTGGCAACTCTGGGTGGTGACTCCATGACAGCATTCACCAAGTAGTTTTTGTTTAAAAGGGAGCTGACATTGCTAGGTTACACAGAAAACATCAGCTTCTTCATGCTCTAGGTATGATTCATGGCAGTTTTAGTATTTTAGCAGCGTAAGTAGCTTCAGTGATGTGCTAGAAATGAGGGTTAAGCCTGTTTTCCAGCTCAGGTGCCCCAGGGATGCTGTGCCGATTGCCAGATTGCTTCCTGAATGAGTGTAACTTGGCTATCAAATATTTTTTTACCCATTGCATTCAGCTTTTTGTACCCAAATCTATTCCCATGGGGTGCAGATGTTTCTCACACTGAGTTATCACGCAGAATGGGCAGGGGAAGGAACTACTGAAAACTTCAGAAGAAATGAAGGGAAATCACGGCACTTGTGACTCACCAGCAATGAAAGAGTTGGGGAGAAAAAGCACGAACAACCTTTTCTCTTTTTTCACCAATAATTGCTGCTGTCTCATGAGGGAAAGATTGGACAGAGACAAGGACAATTGGAACTCTAAAAGTTAATAAAACATAAAAACTTACAGAAGGAAAGGAAAAGGAGAAAACAGAAGCTGCAGGTCTGTGCTGGGGTGGGCTGCAGTGAGAGCAGTAGCTTGGGTAGCTCAATCCTGGTCCCAGTGCTGCTAATTGCATTAATTGCACTAACTATGAGACTTTGGGGATAGCAGCAAACAGTCACAGCACTATCTGCTGCAGCTATTTCCCTCTGGGCTCCTGGGATCTGCTGATGAAGACAGGATTCCTGAGAAGGGACAGGGATGAAGTCACAGCACATCCAGGCGCAGTGCCTACAGCGCTGAGATTTGGATCACACCACTAAAGAAAACTGCATGGAGCAGCAAGCAGCTGTGGGGTAGTAAAAAAAAAAGCTGAAAGTTTCTGCTTGCCTTCATGTGAAGCAGGTCTGGACTAGTTTTATTTATATGATTTTTCCACTGAGCAGCAGCAGCAACGGACAGAAAGGAATGATCTTGGGATAATTTGAGAACAAGTCTTCTGACACTTCTTCTAAGTCCCTCATGGGAACATTTTCTCCCTCCTGTGTTTTTCTTCCTTTTTATGAGCAAAATGCTGTGGTTTGAGAGGCAGGGCTGATGGGCTGTATGCCACGTGCCACACACCCAGTTAAGGGGGATGCTGAGGCTGGAAACAGGAGTTTTCTGCTTCCTCCCTGCACAGTCCCAGCCTGCCCTTGGGGGCACCCTCAGTCTCCAGTGCCTATTCCTCACCCCATGCTCGCACAGCAGTAGTAACAAAAATTCAATCAGCTTTGGACTGACTCCTCTGACATTACTTCTCCTGATAGGGACAAGCAGAAAACTGGAAAAATTATGCTGAAACTATTATTTAAAATAAAAGCACAAATAAATGCAGAAAACCTGAGCAAGTAAAAATAGTTCATCTATAAAAATGTAACAGCCACAACTCAAAAGGTCACCATTACCTTTGGCCCATTCAGACCAGTCTGCTGGCTGCATCTGTTAGCTGGCACCAGTGTGTACCCACTGAATGGAAAATAATTTCATAAGTGATGAGCCAAATATTGAAAATCACAGTCCTCAAGGTGGTCTGGAGGAATGGGAGAGCTACAGCTGCCTTCAGTAGAGAGGCAGGATTAGAGGAAACCCAAGAGCAACCAGGAGCAAAACCATGGCAGGAATTTTAAGGGAAGAAAAGAGCTTTCTAAACCATTGTGTAGCTGATGATGAGGAATGCAAAAGCATTTAATGCTGAAATGAAATTGATTTAAAAACCATCCTGAAAAAATTATCTCAGCTGCTGAGTTCTGTAAAAGCTCCTCAGGATGTCCCATGGTTGGAGGGAATTTGTGGTTCTCACCATCACCTGCCATCTACATCCATGTCCTCATCCCTGCCCCATCCTGGTCTTGCCTGCAAGCACCACAGTGAAACCTGTGCCATGCTCCTCTGAAACAAAGAAAATCAAAGGAACTGGCAGAAAGCAGTGTTTGGTAGTAGGAACACAGCCTGGTTTTTATCATTATTTTGAGCAAGAAGCTGCCTTTGAAAACACAAGATGAAGTTTTGAATCATACCAAAGGAGGGAATTACTGACTCCTGACACGTGATGCTGCTGGAGAGCTCCAGCTCTCAGCCCCAAGGGTTGGACTGACACAGCCTAACTGTGCTTGGACCATTCCTCAGGAACAAATGGCACATTTTCAGGTTGATAAACAAATAACAGCTCGTGCTGTCAAATGCTGGGAAGAGACGAAGATCCTTAAGACGGCTATTTTTATACTTTATCAATGCAGGGAGACCAAGCTGTGGTTTCCCCATCATCACATTAAAAAGAAGTAGGGATACACATCCTTCCCCCACAGCATGGAAAACACAGCTTGTGCAAAACTCATTGATCCTCCCTGCTCTGCTCCAAGCCATTAGCCCTGGTCTCACTGAAGCCCCTTCTCTGGCTTTTTGCCCCCAAACACACCAGTCTGGGGACACCCAGGGTATGCTGAGGCCCACAAGAGCTGGAAGATCCTGCAGTGCTACGTATCCAAACAGACTGTTTTCCCCAATGTACCAAATGAAGGCACTTGGGTGGGATGTGCTTTTCTCTGTCATATTCAATTAAAGTCTTCAGATGCAGCAGTAGCAGTCAGGTCTGTGCAGAGCCTGAACTGACATACTAGCAGGAATATTCTGTAACATCCCCCTGCATGACAGGGGTCTCTCCTGCTGTGCAGAGTCCATCTCAGCACTGCTGTGTGCAGGTTAACAGCACCCTCTGCAGCCACCCCGGCTGCCAAAGCTGAGAAAAACCAGTCTCAAAGAAACATTTTAATCAACCTTCCTCTGTAAATGGAGACAATGAATTCTCATTAAATTAAGATAAACTTGCCGTTGTGATACCATCTTAATGGAAAGCCCATCAGATAGGCTTACTTTAGCAAAGTCAGCTACAACAATGCTTTAAAGATCTGGGCAAACTATAATATGTTTAATTTCTTTTCATAGTGTCTGCTTGGAAACAAAATGATAAAATTATTCCAGTCAACCACAAGTAAATAAAATGTTATTTTGCAGGATATGAGGCATATGTTTTCCAAAACAAAGAATAAAATTTCTCCATGTGCTGCAATTTAGCATTCAAGCAATTTTGTGATTGTATAGAGCCAGAAATATCTTTAGCTGCTGGAAAGAGACTCTCCCAGCTAAATCAATAATTTCTCTTCTGTGAGGCTTCAGGAGGGCTGTGTGTGTTTCTTACAGAGACAGATATATGGAAGAAGGGGTAAAGCAGAGATCTGGAGGGAGGGCAGTCGGGGAAACTGCTCCAAAAACACCATCAGGAGGCATTTCTAGGATGGGTAGTTTATCCTGTTTCCTTTTGGTGGCACTGTCGGCCCAAATATTATCAATCATCAGGTCCTTAGGGGTCTGGCGTTCTCAAGGTACCAAAATCTGGCTCTTGGTGCTGTGGGAAATACATCACAGCAAATTGTTTCTGTTTCTTTCATAGGTTTTGTTGGAAAAGCGTTGATTATAAAATAAAGTAATTACTCAGCATTACATTTGTGACAAATACCCAGGCTGGATCTGGAGTTTTTGTGCATAACTTCCTTTTGGTAGTGGTCACACTGGCCTCTGGAATGACAGCAAGGATGCACAGGAATGAGCCACTGGCAAAAATACTATATTTTGAAGAATAAACATTTCCTTGAGCTTTGGACAGACACCACAAGAGCACAACTCAGACCAGATCTGGGCTCTGATCAACAGACTTCTAGTGAAAAGCTGTAGAATTTGCACTCAAGGACCCGGCTCCTGCTGTAAAGCCCAGAAGCCTGAGTTATGTGAAGCCCAGTGTGGAGACATGGGTGCTGATACATCCCTGTGTCCCATGGCAGCTCCAAAACCAGTGGGAGACATTGTCCTGCAGGTAGGTGACCCTTCACAGCACCCAGACTGTGAGGCCCAGCGCCTGGCTGGGAAAGGGACCATGGGTGATGAGTAGCTGCTTTTGCCAGATTTTACAGACTGAGTTTTTCCTTTGCAATGCTTGTCACAACCTCCCTCTGCTAAAGCCCAGCAGGAGACATGGCTCTTTGCACCAGGGTGTTTGCTTTCCCTGTTTGTCCAGGAGATGGGCAACTCTTAACCACTCAGTGGGCTCCAGGGCAGGTCACACCCGTGTCCAAGGGAAAGGAGCCACGAGCAGGCATCTGTCCCTGAGCATTCCTCATCTTCTGCAGCTTCTGGAGCCAAAATGCACAAGGACACATCCAGCCCCAACAAAGGTGTAGCACTTTTCCCTGCATTTCTGGACTTTGAGGAGCCTCCAGAGGGACCTTCCTGGAGCCCTGTTTGTAATGTCAGATAATTGCAATGGAGAGATTTGCAAAGGGTCAGCTCCTGCCTTAGACAAAGGATTTCTCCAACAGACCCATTTCTGTTCTGCTTCCCATTTCTCCATCTTCACTCTGCTGATTTTTTCTACCCAAGCTCTTCTCAGCTTGATGCTGTCTTGATTTTTTCTTTCACTACAGGGATGCTGCAAGACCTTCCAGAAAGGATGAACACAAATTCTTCTTTTAGACTCCACAGTGAATTAATGGAGCTTAAACAGGACTTTGTAAGCAGGGAATCAGTGAGACTGAACACAAACAAAGGATGCTTCTCCATTTACACAAATGAGAAACTGTCTCACTGTGCCTGTTCAATCAAAGCATTGCCCACAAAGTGGTGGTGTTTGCTTTTCTCGTGTAAATTTTCCTGCAGCTTTCAAGCACCATGATTGATATTTGCAACTTTGAAATCTCCGTTTAACCATATTGTTTGCCATTTCTCTTCCTGGTGTTATTGATTGCAGAGATGTTTCCACGCAAATAGGATGTCCATCCTGTAAAATCAGCCTGCTTCTCTTCCCCCCATGATGAGTTTCTACCCCATCAGCTGAGCATGGCAACCAAAAATCCCTTTCCTGCAATAGAATAATAGTAAAAAGGTGGAAGAATGTTTGGAGGGGCAAACACAGAGGAAACTTTTTCACTGAAGACAATCATAAACACACACATACCCCTCTCACAACATTTAAACTTAATTTTAGAATTAATTACTTAAATTACTCACAATTACTGGGATTTTCAAGGTGATTTTAAAAAGCCAATGTCCAATTCGCCATTTATTTTTCTAGATAGTTAGACGTCAGCTTCCACAAGCTGAAAAGAAGGGTTTATTCTAATTTACAATTGCCAGTGGGGTTTGTGTGAGATACTGTGCATTCACCTGCTGGTATTCCAGATGTGGTACAGGAGGGGTTTGATCACATGAAGCTGGAGATCAAACCAAATTCACCTCACCTTAAGAGTCTCTGCCTGGTGTCTGACTTGACACAAGACCTGGAAAACAAGAGTGGGGATTATTTTATCTAAACGTGGATGTCTGCAGTGGGAATGTGT
Organism: Petroica traversi; assembly: GCA_025920805.1. Classification (NCBI taxonomy): domain Eukaryota; kingdom Metazoa; phylum Chordata; class Aves; order Passeriformes; family Petroicidae; genus Petroica; species Petroica traversi. The sequence goes on along the minus strand of JAHLSL010000025.1, from coordinate 8,929,712 downwards.
ACAAGCCACAGCTCATCTCAGATGCCTGAGGGGGCTGCCATGACCAGCCCAGGCAGAGAACTGAGAAGGGAAATATAAAGTTCAAAGGAATAAATCCTGTCCCAAGTGTTGAGAAGATTCCTCCTGGCCACCAGCCCTTTTCCTGAGACCTTCTCATTCTTTACTGTGAAGTTGCAACAGGTTGCCCAGAGAAGCTGTGGATGCCCCATCCTTGGGAGATTTCAAGGCCAGTTTGGATGGAGCCCTGAGCAATCAGGTCTAGAGGAAGGTGTCTGGCCCATGGCAGGAGGGTGGAATGAGAAGATTTTTAAGGTCCCTTCCAACCCCAGCTTTTCAGAGGTTCTATGACATGACCATGAGGTATGGTGGGGCTGAGCAAGCACAGCGAGCTGTTGATGGAACAAAGCTGAGAAACCTGTTCATGGCTTTGGGCAAAGTGTTCCACTCAGGCTCATTAGCAGTACAACCAGCAGGTTGCCTGCCCTGCTGTCTCTTCCTGGGAAACTTCCTGCTCTTCCTGGTCTTTCAATACCTGCTGTGTGGAAAATGAACCTGGGCAATGGGAGCAGGGAACATGGGTCACAGCTGGCTGTCTCCTCCTGCCAGGTCAGAGAAGAACATATTTATGCTGCCATGCTGTAGCTGGCATTGCTCTGCTCTCAGCTTCAAGCATGTCCTGCTGAGCTGGCTCATCTCAGCCAAAACCTCCTGAGCTGTGGGACAGACAGCCTTGCCTGGATGGGAATGTGGCTGCAGCTCACCAGGCTCCAGATACTGCTACATCTGCTCTCCAGAGTGTGACAGAGGAAGAGCTCAGTGCAGTGGACAGAGCTGCTCATCTCTCTCAAGAAAAGATGTTAGTTTGAGAGCTGCTCATGGAATGTCTATCCTGCTGGTGTTAAGCCAGGCTGGGATCTGGGGGGAAATGTTAGATATGTTAGATATGTTAGATATGTTAGATATGTTAGACATATGGCTGGTGCTAAAGGCTGAGGGCAATCAGTCCCAGGAGGTCTGTGCAGCATCATGGAACTGCATCTGCTGGGTGTTGCCTGTAGGTCTGGAGACAGATCTTCTCTTGGAATATCAGCTACTTCAGGCATTTGTCAGACGAGTTCCCGAAATAAAAATAAAGAGATTATGATATGATATGATATGATATGATATGATATGACATGACATGACATGACATGACATGACATGATAAAGATTAGATAGATACAGATGATGAAAAGACCAGAGGATTCGCTTCATGCCTAGCTCTTCCTGGAATGCTTCTCCTCCAGTAAGCCCTACCCTGGAAGCTTAGAGAAGGAAGGGTAGAGAAGAGCTTTGCAGCTGTTCATAGTGGGGCCTTCCATGCCTGTTTCTGGTGTGTTTGTAGCCTCTAATTCATCTGCCATGCACATTTCTGCAGAGAAAGCACTCATGTTTTGCTGCCTATAGAAACAGACCTGTTTGGTAGCTCCTGGAGGGGAAAACTATTTCTGCTATGTGCCCCCTGACATGTCGTCCCACAGCCTGGATCCGTCTGGTTGCTACAGCCATGAAGTTGTCCTCCTATCACCACTTACACCTTGCTTCAGGCTGTTTGTACATTGTTTTTAAATTTACTGGGCTCTGCTTATGCAACTCAGCCCCTAAAAGAGACACCAAGCATCAGAATCTGGTATCAGTGACTCTGGCTGCAGCAGTGAGGTTTAATGTCGTTTTATGTGCACCTTGTCCATCAGCTTAAGCCATTATTTGCTACTAACATGCTAATATTTTAAAGGAATTTAAAGGGAATATTTAAAGGGAATTTGAAAGAGAATTTACAGTGAAACGCATCCTAGCCCAGAAATGGTTTACAGATGGATAAAAAATTAATAACTCCTTTCCATCTCTAACATACTCTGTCCCTGCTGAGTTGATTCTTTAATTCCAAGAGCAGTTAAGTGTGAATCTACTACAAGTTCCTGAGTCTGTCCCAGCTCCTTCAGTGCAATGCTCCCCCAGAGAAAATACACAGCTCTGGGTAAGACAGTGAGAAATTTCTTCCCTTTTATTGATAGCATTATAAACCTGCTGTGGAAAGGATGCAAACTGGTCAAAAGAGAGTGATACTGTAAAAAAAAAAAAAAGGGTTTGTGGTTGAGAAGGAGGTAGAATCCAGAGTGTTCAGGATGACACAGTCTCCCTGTTCCCCCTCTTGCACTCATTCCTAATCAAAACCACACTCTCTCCTCTGACCAGCACTTGTGAGTGACTACAAGCCCAGGCTGGGACCCAGAGCAGCAGAAAGGATGGATCCCTTCCCAGTTTTCCATAAGTCACCACTATGTGCTATTAGTAAAAGGAGGTGTCCTGCCAGCTGGGAGGTGGAAGTGTGTGCACAGGTCTCAGTATGCACAGTGCTGAATATGACAGTGTCAGGTGGAGATAAGAGCCATGAGCTTTCAGGACGTGGCAGCATGCTGTAAAGTACTGAAAGCAAAGATGCCCCTGCCACTGCCCAAAAGTAGCTCTGCTTTAGTGGTCCCAGCTCAGTGCAGTGTGGTAAAAATTACAGAATCATCGAATCTTAGAACAGTTTGGGTTGGATGGGACATTAAAACTCATCCAGTTCCAAACTGCCTGCTGTGGGCAGGAACACCTTCCACAAGGCCAGGCTGCTCAAAGTGTCAGAAGGAGCAGCAGCAGCAGCACAGATTCACTTGTGCATAACCTGAGAGGTGCCTCAGCCTGACTGGGAGTGACTCACCTGCTCCCAATCCATAGCTGGCACTAAGGATAAATTCTTTTTGAGTGGCAGCCACTATGATTCAGGGACAAACACCCCCTAACAAAGCACAGAAGAGCAGGGCACTGAGGGGCTGAGCAAATACTGACTGTCCAAACCTGCACACAGGTCCCTGCCCACACTGGGATCATCCACAGGTTTGTGGGCACTGCCATCAGCATCCAGAGAGCCTGGAGTGTCCTGCACCCCTGGGCGTGTCCACAGGGACAGCTGCAAGGGCATCTCCAACCAGTCCATCCCAGCCTTCCTGCCTCCCTCCTCTAGGCCAGGAGTTGTTTATAGTAAACTCTCCATAATGCCTGGTTTCAGCTCCAGGTTCAATGTTGCAGAAAGGCCAAGCCCAGTATTCTCCCTGAGTTAGCAGATGTTCTGAATTTGGCATGGAAATGTGTTACACCCAGTTAAAGAGAATTCATATGATTAATGATTAATGCTGCTATCTGAATAATTACCTCATTCAGCCAACTTTTCTTCTGGCTTTGCAAGAAAACATATATGAAAAATGAGGACAAAATCCTTTTTTTTTTTTTTTGTATTTTTGGTTAGTGTATATGTGGAAAAATATTTCTTCTAAAAGAGACAAGTTTGAGAAAACAAATAACAGACAAGTTTCCACATTGCTTGTGCACACATGTTCTCTCCAATATTTTTTCAGGAGCACAGTCTCTCACAAAATCCATTAGAGACCTGGTGCTTGAGGAAAACCTTCGTCATGAAGAATGAGCATTGTTACATGCATTGAAAAATCTAAAGTTTCAGGTGTCGATTATCTGAGCTGATAACCATGCACACAATATTAAATTTCTATAAGCAATTTCTAGACAAAAGCCCCCTTCAGCCAACTCAGGGATAAGGTTTCCTGTGTATATGTGCATGCACATAATGGAACATTGTTTTAAGGCCTTTTTGTGGAATATATTAACTTAGGAATGGAAATGAAAATACCAATTTTTTAACCAAAATTAAATATTTATATTTTCAGCCAGCATTTTGGCATTCAAACTTTCTTTCTCATGAACTACCAACACTTTCTGTAGTTACCAGAACATGTAGACAAAACACATTTCAAGAAAATCCAATCTTGCATTTCAGGAAGGCAATGTAGAAAACCTGAAGACAATCTTGTCAGAAAGCATCCAAAACTGACCCAAGGAACTGCAACTTGAAGAATTCTAACCTAGACAGAATAATATTTGCTTTGGGCTGTAGTATAAACCTCAGCCAGATGTATATGAACTGTGGCCAAGGCATCTTTTTCAGAGCAGTCATGTCCCTGAAGTCCACATTTCTGATGGAGCTAGTGAGCACAAGCAGAGCTGGTTGAGGATTGTGAGGATGTCCTGCATTGAGTGGCCAGGTGCTGTTCAGGGGTAAGACATTAGATTTACTACTTGAAAGGGCCACAGAGGAGGCACAACAGCCAGGCTGGGCTCAAGATGAGGCATTCACAATTCAAGAGAAGGAGCCCAGCCTTCAGCCCCAATCACAAAGGTATGTTAGAAATTCCCAGAAAAGGGTTTTGAGTACAAACCAGAAAATATCGTTATTTTGCAGAGAGGCTCTTTCTTATCACTTGTGGTCTTGGCTGCACAGTTCAAAGACTTAATACAAAAATCATTGAGGAGGGTGAAAAGGAACATCTTGCATGAAAGGGGAATAAACCAAATCTGGAATCTTGACTCTGGGAAAGACAGAACAGAGGGAGAAGCGTGTAACAGATGTATAAGAAAATTGTGAATATCATGCTGAAGAAAAGGTATAGGAGGCCAATTGTTCATTGCTTTTCAAAATACAGAAATAGGGGTTATCTCCTGGAAAGACAATACAGGAATTGGAGGTATCTCCTCAAACGTTGAGACAGTGATTTCAATGAAGGAAATGGAGATGTTTTTTCAATTGATTAAGGGTGCAATACTCTTTATCTCTGTACTTACATCTTCAATTCGCGAGTGTACACGATCTTCCCCACACCCCTATCTTTTCCCCCGTCCACGCTGAGCCCCGTCCCCCGTTTCCTGCCCAAGAAGCGCCGCTGCTCCTCCCGCTCCGCGGTGCCCCAGCCCCGGGGTGACGCGCAGCCCTA
>JAHLSL010000025.1:8885151-8924447 GCA_025920805.1 Petroica traversi | reverse complement strand
CAGTGCCTTTCATATGTAAAGCTGAAGGAGTCCAGGGAGGGTACATGGAAAAGTGTTTAAGCTCAGCTTTCAGCTGTTGTCAGGGACAGGGTACCATGCTGGTCACTGCTCTGGCTAGGCCCCTTACAACTGTTCCTATGGAAATCTCTTCTCTGCTCTAAATCCATTGTGTCCTGTCCTGTCATAAAACCTTCAATGTTTTGCATAATACTTTGCTTTCATCCCCAGGAGTTGCCAGTGTGGTTGCAGGCCATCCCCTGGACACGGTCAAGGTAAAATGCTTTGAACTGTGTTCACATGTCATCACCCAAATCCCCACCAATTCAGACCTTCTCTCTAGCTGATGCCTCGAAGGACATTCACTTATCCCAAAGGGGAATTTGGAATGTTTTCACACTTTCTTCCTCTCCAATGCTCATTTTGAATGAGAAATTAAAAGAACTGACTGACACATGCAAGTCCCTCTGTGGAGAATTAATGCTGAAAATTAACCTGGCCTTACTTAATGTGTGGTTCACTGAACAGTTCTGCCAATGTTTTATTGAACTTTGCCACAGACTAGTATTCAAAGGGCAACGAGGGAACTGTATTTGTTTTGCTGCAGGCACATTTTTATGTGTTTTCCTAGTGCTGGCAATGCTGACAGGGCTGAGTGCTGAAATTGTTATCCCAGGGCTGTGACACACTGTTTATGATTCCCATATGATAATTATTCCACCAACACAAGCATTTAGAGAAGTAAGAAGGTATTTATCAGCATGAGGCAGACAGGCCCATGCACACACCAGTGCATCCTGACTCAACCAAACTGACCATTCCTACAGATGCAGAGATAGGGAGGAGGATCCTGTTCCTTTCTCTTTTTGTCCAGGCATTTCTGGGCAGGTTTCATCACTTTAGCTTCTCTGCTCTTGTTGGGGTTGTTCAGCCTGAAGAATAGAGGGCTCCAAAGAAATCTTCTTGTGGCCTTCCTGTACTTGAAGGGGGCCTAAAATAAAGACAGAATTTTTAGCAGGACAAGGGGTAGTGGTTTTAAAAGGAAAGAGAATAATTTAGATTAGATATAAGAAAATCTTAAACCAAAAAAGGTGGTAAAACACTGATAACAGGCTGTCTAGAGATGTGGGGCAATGCCCATTCCAGGAAACATTCAAGGACAGGATGGATGGGGCTCAAAAAAACCTGATTTAGTTGGAGATGTCCCTGCTCACTGCAGGGAGGTTGAACTAGGTGACCTTAAAAGATCCCTTTCGACTTGAGCTGTTCTACAGCTCTGTGTTCCCTGCTCTGGTTCAAGCCCAGCTCTGGCACCAGGCAGGGCTACCAGTTGTGGCAAACCCAAAAGCCACTGGTCATGTTTGCACCTTCAAGACCTTTGGAAGGTGACGCCGAGGAGGCAGGGCCCAGCACGGCCCACACCACATCCGCAGCCATCACAACCATGCCCTGACACACAGAGGCTCTCCTGGGATCAGGAGATGCCTGGCCCTATCCTTTCTGAGCTGCTGAAGTCATCCCAGCCCCAGGGCATCCCTGTGCAAAGGTGGGTGCAGACCCCACACGGGAGGAGCCAAAGGCCACGTACAGCACCCAGCCATGAGCAGGACACAGGCAGCAAAGGCAGGCTCTGGCCAGCATTGCCAAGGCAATACCCATCTCAGGCTGGTGGTCATGACAGCATTGCCTAGTTTGGGCGAGTTTGGCAATGAGAATTCTACTAGGAAACATTGCATTTCTGAATCCCAAGAAAGACCAAGCCCATCCTTCAGTGCTTATAAAGACAACTGTCAGGCTGCCCCTCTGTTGCTCTCAGCTTTGGCCAAAGCTTTCCCTTGGGAATACCAAGTAGGCAGACTTGTTATCTTTCCAAATTCAGGAGCACAAAAGTGGAAAAGAGAATATTCAACCAGCACTAGGCCAGCAAAGGGGCTGCTCAGCAGCCTCTGGGGGATCAGGGGTCTTTCCCCATCTGGGGGAGGAGGCAGGACTGGGTGTAACACTGTGGGATAAGCTGCATCTACACCACAGTTCCCAGCAAGCCACCTCTTCCCCCTTCAGCCATCTCTTCCCATAATTGTAGGTTCTATCAAACCCCAGCAGCTGCTTTTCCTACAAAACTCTAAAAGTTGTGCCTTTGCTCACTTTTCATCCTCCCCATTGCATTCATTTTCCCAGAACTTTCTTCAGCTTCTGGGTATCAACCAGTAGCTGACTTTGTCGCAGATGCCAGAAGATATTTCAGTGCTGGGTGTTAATAGATTAGCTAAGGGACATGTGTGTGAGAAACAGATTGTGAGAACACTCAGTTGCCCTCAGTTACTCAAAAAATATATTAACTTGAACCTCTAAATAGCTGGTTACTGGGTAAAAGAAAAAAAAACCAAGCCCATAGAGGCAAAGTGGAAATGTCTGGACTAAGATGAAGCCAGGAGGGAACTCAGGGCTGGGCACGGGGGTCACCTTGCCCTGGGTCGCTCAGGGTGCAGCCACCTTCCCCTGGTCCCCCCCCAGCCCCATTATCCCCAGTGTGAGTCACAGTGTGCCTGGTCTGCACCCATGGCCTGGACCTGCCCATGTTGCACAATGTGTGCTGTGTGAGCCATGGCAGCATCTTCATGTACCAGCTTGTTTTGAGTGCTCAGTAAATATTCTGCTTTTGCTGCTGCTTCTCTGTGGCTTCTGGCCAGCCCTGGAGCAGAGCAGGGATGGCCCACATGTGCAAACAGCTGCACGGAGCCACCCCAGGGTGAGGGGTGAACACAGACTTTGGTACCTCATGCTCCTGCCAGCATCCCACTGTGGCACTGGCAGCCTCTTGCAGGGCTCTGGGCAAATGATTGTGCAGTCCAGCCTGCTATTTGCCATCCAAAAGCTCCCACCAGTCATGAACTCTGGGCTTGAAAATCCCAAATAACTTCCTGCTTCACCCTAGTGTAAATCAGGGCTGAGCCAGCAGAGGGGTTAGGACACTGTCCCTCCAGCACAGGTTGGCAGTGTCCCTTCAGACTTCATTGCAAACAGCAGTGTTGATAAATATAGTAATAAATATTTTCCCCATTCCCTAAAAACAGTCCTGATGGAGCATGTGTGAGTGTCTTTCTATAAAAAATGAGCTCTAGCCTGAGCCAGGATGAAGCCCCAGGTGCTGTGAAGAGTATTTCCATTTCCTTGCACAGCTCTAAGACCAAAAAAGACATCCCTTGTTAGGATGTTTCTAGTGTAACCTTGTGAGCAGCTTGAATGAAAGATGATCAAAATACATACATATGAGAATGGGAAAAGCTTAATCCTAAAGGCTTTATTGTGACTTAGACACCATTTCTTACATCTGTTGGAAGATGTATAACCAATTTGCTTTTCAGAAATAAAATCTCTTTTTTGAAATGATGTGAAACTGTGTTTTTGAGTGAAGCATGGAGAATTTCTGAGACGGCACTGAATTACTTTAGCTCCAATTAGTATCTCTGTGTCTTAAGATCCACCTTAGAGCAGAAGGGCCCCAGAAGTCTCCAAGGGGAACTCACCTCTCCTCTCTGTAACACATCCCAGCCTTCCCTGAGAGTCTCCACATGGAGAAGACCACATTACTCTTCAATTTCCATATAAATCAGACCCTTGCCAATGACAGCACTGCAAACCAACAGCCTGCTGGTCAGGGTGGCTAGTCCAGACTGGTGAGCAATTTGGCAGTTATTGATTCCAGATGTTGCAGAGAGCTTCAGGCTGTGAGATCCTGCTTAGCCTTGCTTCTGACAAAGTTCAAGAGGGTGGATGCACATATATCTTATTTTATTGCTCAGTTCTCTTTATGACTAAGGAAGAACTTGTTCTCAAAGCAAAGTGCACATTGTTTATGTATCATGAGACTCCATTGAGCTGGAAGCATAGGATTTTAATCACATTTCACAAATGTTTTTTGCAGACTCGTTTGCAAGCTGGACAAGGATATGGAAATACACTCAAGTGCGTTCTCACTGTTTACAGAAATGAGTCTGTAAGTACTTCATTGTACTTTAAATTTGCTGGTTGAAAGTGAAAGTCAATAAGTAAACAAATACATAAAGCAATTGTACAAAATGCTGTGGACACCAGCAGTTATATAAAGACCAATAAAGTTGATGCAATTGAGCCTGCAAATCCCTACAGCCTTCTCTTGCTTAACTCTAAGGTGCCCTCTTGGTGACTTCTATAGGAAAAAGAGAGATCCCTGGCCTGGAATGATCAGTACCTCCACATAGGTTAGGGTGTTCCATCCCCAGTGACTCTTCTACCTGATCCCACTGGCAAAGGTCACCCAGAGGGATTTTGTTGACTTTGGTGAAGCCAGAAAAAACACTGTCTATAAGAGGCACTTCTATGTAGGTTCCTGTGCTTTCAGCCATATCCTGTATTCTGCACAATCTTTATAAGCCTTTAGCAGCATGAACCAATTTCCTTTGCTCAGCATGTGCAAACAGTTGGTTCCAGGAGACATCTGCTACTTGGATATGCATTTCATCCCCATCTATGGCAGGGGATTGGAACGAGATGACTTTCAAAGTCCTTTCCAACCCAAACTATTCCGTCATTCTGTGATTTCTAACCTGATAGACAAGCTGGGGTTTACACTGCTCAGACCTGCTCAGTCTCCTAAGCCCTGCTCCATTTCCTGGGTAGCTGGCTGGCTTCTTCAAGGGCATGTCCTTCCCACTGGCCAGCATCGGCATCTACAGCTCCGTGGTGTTTGGTGTCTTCAGCAACACGCAGCGGTTCCTCAGCCAGCTGCGCCATGGGGACCCGGCCGCCTCTCCGTCTCTCACCGACATGACCCTGGCCAGCATCGTGGCAGGGGTGCTCTCTGTGGGCATTGGCACTCCCGTAGAGCTGGTCAAGATAAGGCTACAGATGCAAACACAGCCATACACCAAAGGTAAGAAGCAAGAGTTTCTTCTTCCTGTCTCTGTCAGTCCCTGGTGCATACACAGAACTTTACAATGACTTTGTTCAAGGCCAGGCCCTCTGCTGCCTTGTGCTGCTGCAGTTGGGCTAAAAATTCCCCCTCTGCCTGAGCATGGACCCAATCCTGCTCAGCTCAAAAAGAGGGTGCTTATCAATGGTATTTACAGCCAGCTGGGCTCTATAAGGATCATGAGGCAGGATGCTCAAGACCAGAAGCTTCAGGAACTCTGGGTCCCTGGGCTGTTGGGTCCCTTGGAGATACCAGCAGCATCACCACAGCTACCAGGAGCAATGTCAGCTCCCCATCTCTGTCTGCATGCTCTCAGTGCTACATATATCTGCCCATAAACCTCTCTCTATTATTCCACCCTTCAAAAGCAGAAGTTTCCCATTTACATTTAAAAACCACTGATTTATTTCACACAGGGTATGAGATAGCCCAGGTGTTGGCAGGATGGGTCATGAGGGGACAGCAGCAGGACAGCAGTGTGTGGCTGTTCCCTGTCCATAAGCTGCAGGCAGAAGGAGCTGTTTCAGCTCTAGATAGCAGCTGAATTCCATTGCAGGCTGCCAGCATGGAGTGAACCCCACCAGAGCACATGCACAGCTGAATGAAGACCTGGAGCAGCTTCAGAGCTGAGCAGCTTGGATTTCAGCATTTCACCTTTCTCACATGATTACAGTCATGGCATTTCATTGTGAAATGCTGGCATTTTTCTGTTGCTTTGGTAAAACAATATAATGTCTGTTTTTAAAGCCTCCATATGGCTTAGCAACCTAATGCCTTTTCAAAAACATCTTGATCCAGACTCTGAAGATGTTAAATCTTTCAAAGATGTGAATTGGCATAAGTTGAAGTTAAAATCCACGAAAATTTGGCACATTGCCTTAAATTTATTTGGAAATCTCACTGGGCACATACCTATTGGGAGGTATGCCACACATGTAAGAAAAATCTGTCTTGAAGTCCCTAAATGTTTTCTTAAAATGGACCTAAGTACTCTCTCCTAAAAATTTTTCCCTGTGCTATCTGTTGACCCCAGTAGAAGAAACTGGATGGCAGCGACTTCTTATCAATGGCAGTGGGGTTTGGAGAGGAGTTCTGTGGCAATGCATCTATTCTAACAGTTGTATTTTTTTTTCTTTTTTTTTGGTAGCAAATGCTAAACTAAAATCCACAGTTCCTGGATCTCCTGTGTACCGAGGTTCAATTCACTGCTTCAGGACAATCCTACAGAAAGAGGGGATAGCAGGAGTATACCGAGGCAATGTAGCAATGCTCCTGAGGGATGTTCCCGGGTACTGTGCCTATTTCATCCCGTATGCAGTGTTCTGTGACTGGATAACTCCTGAAGGAAGCATTTCCCCTAATGCCTTCTCTATCTGGGTGGCAGGGGGTGTAGCAGGTAAGCACCTTTACTTCCTCATAGCACTGGCACAAGGACAGGAAGGTTCTCAGGGCAGTTTACAAGGGTGACTCAGGGGCCACCTCATCCTCCTGAACACCAGCAGAGGACATGGGACTAAACGACCTTCCTCCCCCAGGGCCAGGTTCCCTGGCACCACAACTGCACTTTATGACTTCACAAACTTTATGGAAGTCGTGTTATCAGACCTTCATTGGGCTCAATGTCAGTGAAGAGGAGAACAGACGGTGCCTTCATCTCCCTGGATGCCTCAGGGCGGCCTTCCAATCACATTGCCAGGGATACACGGCAGCCAGGATGCCTCCAGAAGAGGACTTCAACCTGCTGGCTGCTCACTAAGCAGGAGGGTGTGCACCTACCTACACCTAGCAGAAGCCCAGTTGACTGTTACTGATCCTCTTCTTTTTATCATGTGTACACTTGCCAGGAAGACTGGTATGTGTGTCCCCCACCATGTGAAATGTCACCCCTATACCCACTCCCCACTTCTTGGCCATTTCTAAATTGCAGATCCATAAAAGCAAGTCATTCCTTAGCTCAGGTAATGATAACAAAATACCTTCTCCATTTCTCCTCAAATAAAGAGGCTCTGGTGCCTTGGATGACTTTTCTAGTGCCACAACACTCACGTAGGTCCAGAAAAACTCTTGTCAATCCAGCTGGGCCATGGATTGCAGTCGTGTGCTGGTCTTTCCAGAGGCAAACCATCCCACTCAGCTGCAGGCTGATCAATGGAAATAGGAGTTTCTTTAGAGGAATGGCAAATACCCTAAACGACAGAATATCTCACTGCATCGAGCCTGGTCCTGGCAGCCTGAGATGCACCTACCTCTTATTTGTATCCTCAGCTCAAACTTTGCTTTACAATGGAATTATCACAAGACTCCGTTTCTTCTAAAATCGTCCCAAGCAACAGCTCAGGTTCTTTTCATGGCATTCCATGTTCCACCAGAAGCACAGCAGAAGATGTATTTGCATCTCGAGAAGCCTCTCTTTTGCCTATATCACATTAGAAGCATACCCTCCAAAAGCTGAATGCTTCTTCTAGAAACAGGGAACTTTCTCCCAGAAATACTGCTTTCTGAAGCAGGGTGAAAGCCGTGACATGAAAATCTCATTAATATGATGTGATTGATGGAAGGTGAATTTCTGAATTCACTGACCTGCGGCCAAGGGAGTATAGAGAAGGAGTTATTCAAATACTTCTGCATTTTTCCAGGAGCCGTTTCCTGGGCAGTATGTACTCCAATGGATGTTGTGAAAAGTCGACTTCAGGCAGACGGAGTTTATTCAAACCAGTACAAAGGGACCCTTGACTGCATGTTGCAGAGCTACCAGAATGAGGGCTTAAAAGTAAGTGACATTTGAAGTAAAATCTGGTTATTAGGCATTTAATTGTCAATTAGAAAATACAGGGGCTGTTAAAAACCTACCTACAGGGTTGAGAGACAGCTAAAGCCAGTTAGTGCTAAATTATTATAATGGTAGTAGGTAACTATAGGGCAGGTTCCTTCTAAATCAAAATAGATTAAATATGCACATTACATAATGAAGAAATGAATGACTGGGGGTCACACACTGCTGGTGTAATTAACTTCAAACAACATTCATGTTAATGCACCTAATCATGGATGTGATTTGACTTACCATAAATCAGAGGTAGAAAGTCTTACCCCTGTGATTACTTCTGCAAAATGCAGAGGTCAAACGCTTCCCGTTGACTTTGGTGTCAATGAACTGATTCTGGTGGGACAGTCCTGGCACCCTGGTGTGTCTGGTCACCTCAGGCAATGCTTTGGTGGAACCAATGCTGCTTTTGCACCGCTCAGCCTCATTTTGCATCAAGATAGAGTTGAGTGTCAGCGTTCTTAAATCAGAATTGCTTTAGTTTCAAACATGAAGAAGGGCTGCGTGCCAAAAAACTTATCTCCCTTCTCTGACTTTTTCTGTTAGTGTAATAAAAGATATTTGTTCTACCTGCAAACTTTGCCTCACTTAAATGTCAATGGCAGAGAACAAGGGTTTGCAGCTTTATTGCATTGCCAAGGCATAGTTGTGGAAGTAACGTCTTCTGATACTGAAATAAATCTGTATTTATCATTGGAACAGCATGTGGAGTCTTAGCTCCAAAGTGTTAATTTTCACATTCTGAGAGAAATGGAACAATTTACAAACAAGAAAATAACCTGAAAAATCACAGGTCAATGTGATTTCAATATTTGACAACAAGCCACTATGTTATGCCAGCTGTAAAAGGAGCTTGTGGTCTGGTTCAGTTATTGCCGCTAACTGAAGTCACATTCACGTGAAGCACAAGCACCTGGGGAGATGCTGAGGATCGTGTTTGGACATTCAGAGGAAGGACAGGGTGCCCAGGCTGTATGGTACCTGCCTTGTGCATTCCACTTACTATGCACTTTCACAGTATGGTGGCTGAAATGGGAATTTCCATGGGTTTTCCCTTCTCTCTCCATCCTCATCCTCACCTTCTGCCCTTCTTGTCCTGCCTGAATTAACAACTAAAAAGGTTTTCTGTAGAGTTCTGTACTTCTTGTAGAGTGAGTAATAGTCAATACCAAGACTGGATCCTGCTCTCATAAGGAAAATCTTTTTAAACGTTGGGAGACTCAAAACTGACAAATGGCAAACCCAGGCCTGGATGTTTTCATTCTGGGACAAAGGAACAGCATTCTCAATGCTGGAAATAACTGACCGATATACACAAAGAAATGCAGCTATAGCCCTTGTCTTTCTCCACAGCCAGGTGTGTTCATTCTGATATAAAAAATGTATGCCTCTGGACTTTTCATCTTAAATCTTTATTATTGTTTAACTTGGCTTTCTTGTGTTACTATATGGATAAGGCAAAAACATTGAATTTCCTCTCAAAAACTTCTCTTTCCTAAGAAAATAAAACATCCTAATAAATCAAATAATATCCTTAATGTCCCAACACTGCAATTTCACATTGCAAGCTTTATCTAAACTATGTGAACATATTTTGATTCTGTGTCAAACAAATCAGCACTATTCTTAGGATTTATTGGACACAAGATATGATGATTTTTAGTAGAGTTTAGTAATTTCAAGGGAAAAACTGGTTATATGCTTAAATCTTAGGGCTTCTGATCTTGGGGCCAAGATCTTTCATTGTTTTTTTACAGTAGCTGTGGGAACTTTGCCGTCATAAAGCCTGGAAAGGGGTTTAATTGCTGATGTTACTTTTCATGTCCATTCTGAACTTGTAGTGTTTAGATTAGTGACTTGTTGTGATGCGCCTTGGTGGGGAATGGAGTGGAGACAGACCAGCAGAGATACTCCCTGGAACCATCCTATAGTGAGCAGCCTCCCCCCAAAGTGAGCAGTTTGTGCACATCCTCACACACACCAGGGTGTGGTGTTTGTAGTGAAGGGGGTTCAAAGGGAGGTCAGTCAAGGCCAGGAGTCAGAAATGACAAGGCTTTTTCAAAAGCACTTTATTGTTCAAGCATTTAAACGTCACATAAGAATTTCATTCTTGTACGTGCCAGCATCTTTTAAAAAGAAATATATTGAACAGAAAAAGGAAATCTGAAAGCTGGTATTTATTATCTTAATTAAAGAAAGCCTGGGGTTATGTATGGGCATTAAAGTTTGACCTTACGAAGACTCATGTGAAAATATCAGCTTCTGTTGAATATTTTTCCAAAGGCAGTACTGAGAGAGTTCTCAGCAAGGTACAGAGGAAGCCTGGTTTTCAGTTGATTGAGAAATTCCTTCTATGCTCAAAGGTGAAACCTGAAAAATAGGCATAGTGCCCGCAGGGCTGGGCTGGCTTGCAGCCATACTGCTCCCTCTCTGTCTGCCAAATGTCCTCTGTGCCCACAGACCCAGCCCTGGGGGTCAGAGAACTTCCTGCAAGGAAACAGAGCCTTCTTGTGCCCTGGGGTTTGTATGATCCCCACGTGTTTATGTATGCCAAGAGAAGGAAGGCCAGATTGGAGCAATATGGTCTAGGGGAGGTGTCCCTGTCCATGGCAAGGGTTTAGAACAATGTGAGCTTGAAGCTCCCTTCCAACCCAGAGCACTCTGTGGTTCTGTCAGCCTATGACTGTACTTAGGTAGGACAACACTGAAAGACATTTTAGATTTCTTGCTTTCTGTTTTACAGCTGTTCCATGAGACCAGTTTTTACCCTTTACCTCTTGCAGCTCTGGCTGGTATCTACAGATGGGGATCCTTAGGGAGTACAGAGCACAACAATACCAAACCAGTGACTTCTGCCATTGCGATCCTGTTCCCCAGTGCAGACCTCGGCTAAGACCAGCAGTGGGAGTGTATCTTCCAAGCAAACCCAAAAGATTTGGTTCTTCAGAATGGCTTCATTCAATGTTTTCTTCCTCTTCTTAAAACAGTCAGTATATTCCTGTGCTCTAATCTTCCTCCATTCTCAACAGGTCTTTTGTAGGGGCCTCATGGTCAATACAGTGCGAGGATTCCCATCGAGTGCAGCCATGTTTCTTGGCTATGAACTTTCTCTCAAAGCAATGAAAAGATTCCAAACTGAGACCAATCCCTAACTTCCAGGTCAGCACATAAAGACCCTCTAGCTTTATTAAAATTACAGAATTAATCTTTGAATCAAATAGAGTTGCAATTGTATAGATCCTCTGAAAATCATATAACTTACATGGGTGAATAGCCAAACATAATTTGGGTCTGTAGGATGCAGACCAGACAGCAAATGTGCCAATGGATTTTAGTTTCAGTCCACATCTCCTGGAGCTTCACTTTAATTTGTTCTGATTGTTGTGATTATTTTAGTAATTAGAAGTAAAAAATTGAAAAGAGATTATTCTCTAATATTTTATAAGTTTTTAAATATGATTTTTACTGCAGTCCCTGCACAGTATTCTTTCCTCCCTTGTTCCATCCACAAACATATGAAATAAAGCTCTTTCAAAGTGCCTTCATTATCAGGCCACGGTTTCACTCTTTTGCTCATTAACTCAGTTTCATAAAGGAGCAGTATTAAAAATATCTGATGAGAGAAACATTTTTAGCAGATAGATGCTCAAGATTTTTCTTGGCAGTCTTGGCTGTTTTCTGCAGGACTTCATAAATCTCCTTCTTTCTTATTTCAAGAGTGTTGCCAAGAAGACCAGAAAATCTCCAACTTGCCTGAGCCAGATCAGCAGTGGGGTGTTGGTGAGGGCTCAACAGCTCTGAGCAAAGACTGCAATCCTGCACCTACAGCAACTGCTGCGGACATGTAGTCCATGGAGGACTCTGAAAATCGCACCAGCTCAATCAAACCCAAAGACTATTTTACTATCAAATTTTTCACTGTTGACTAAGAACACCTTAAAAATCCCAGTGGTGGTGGTGGGATTCTTCACCAATGATATTTTTCCTCTTGAACTAGGAAGATAACTTACTTCCCTTTCCCAAGGGACATACGCAAACTGAGCCCACCTCACATCACTCAGCGAGTGTTTTTTGTACAACACAGCGTTATTACACTTGTCTTCTTTTGTGGACAAGGAAAGGAGGAAATGCAGTGGCTACACAGGTGCTTTTTCTGTAGGAAGGTCTGGATTTCCACCAAATTCTAGCTTGCTTTCAGGTTCAAAGAAGTGGGTGACTCCTCCCATACAAACACTTGTGTTCTGCAACACCGTTTGGCACAATTTAACACATTATCATGAAAAATGTAAAGGGCTCCAACAACTTCAGTTTGTCATCCAAGGTATAAATTAAATTTGGAAACAGGAGGATGTTAAATTCAGAGACTAAGCTGCTTTTTTTTTTAATATAGAAAACAATAAAGTCTGCATTTCATATAGAAGGTTGCCTATTAATTTACACAGCTTGCCCAGTGCAGGCCTCCAAGACTGGCTTAAGGTATCTCGTTAGACCTTCTGAGCTCCCTGACATGACTTGCCAGCTGCCGAAACCTGCTGAAATCACTTTGTAGCCTTGAGCAGACCATCATCAAAGGAAGTCTCTTTAGGACAGGGTAAATTGCAGACCTCCAGCTCTTTGCTGGAATCCCACTGAGACCACTGGGGCAAGCCCAGTCTCTCTTTGGTCTACCTCAGCCTCTCAATTATTCCAGGATCTTTTACATCATGATTATTTCTCTTTATGCTGCTAAATATCCTTATGATTTATTTTCTAAGTATGGAGCTTTTGATACCAAAGCCCAAGAAGAACCAGCTATGCTGTGACAAGAGGAATCCGGTGGCACTGGCAGGAGAGGCCAAGGGGTAACTGGCTCACATACAGAGGGACACATGGCATGGGGGAATAATCTAGAACAATACTTCATCTGTTCTAGAGGTACAGCTCTTCCTCTGGAGAAGAGCTCTGGGGAAAAAGCCCAGTGACTGCAGTTTCAGCAGGTGCCTTCAAAAAAAATATTTCTGAAGACAATGTGGAGCAGCTGCCTAGCTTTCCTCCATGAAAGGAGGAGAAGGAAAGAGAAACTCCTACATCCTCTTCCCAGGAGGAATGGAGGAATTGGTCACAGCACTTGAAGATCTCAGCAGAAAGTGCCTAAAACTTTGGGTCTGGAGCAGTGCTTGGAAATGGGGTCCCCTTATTTGGGCTCCTCATCACTGAGGCCCAGATTAAAAGCAGAAGTGTGGGTGCTCCCAGAACTGACCATAAAATGGGGGAGGAACAGCTGGTGTTGCTTCACCTAAGGACTTGCAGGTGAGAAGACTCACAGAGCCTTTGATCTTCTTAAAGACACACTGTTTTTGATAAAAACTATGGATAAAATTGATAAGCCTTCACACAAATATTTGTTGCTGGCTGCATTTAAGGATTCATCCTTTCCATGTTGCCTATTTTAGTGCATCTATGTAAAACATGTTCTCTAGATGGATAATAAATATCATGTGTCTTCAAAGATAATACTTGGGCAGACTATTTTTTAAAAGCAAATAAATAAATAAATAAATAAATAAATAAATGGTGTGTTTATCTGCCTGCACAATGTAAAACGGACCACGAATTAATTAAACTGATGAGTTCACAACAAGCTGTGTATCTGCATGATCCTGCCCTCATGGTGCCCATGTTTGATCCATTCAGTGCTCTCTGGGTGTAAAGCCCTGAGACCCACGTTGCAGTTGAATGGTGATATTAAATGACATTATTCGTCCAATAAAACCAGTTTTGAGATGGGAGCTCAGGATTTGCCTGGACAAAACTCTTGTGTGGCACACACCTGCCAGAAGGAGCTATCAGGGAGAGCCATGGGCAACTTGTTGAGGAAAGGGAGCAGAGGGCAGAAAGCTACTCTATATAATATAATTATATATACTATAAAATAATGAAGATCAAGTGGGAAGTGAATATAAAGCTTTGGCCACTTGGTGGCATCCTCATCCCTGTCAGGGCATGTGCTGCTCGCTGGAGCTGCCAGGCAGCCCCTCTGTGTCTTGTGCATTCAACCCCGAGCACGAGTCTGCTGCCAGACCAGCACACATTCCCTTCCCCATAGCCAGCCCCATAGTGGACAGCCTATAGATGATTCTGAGGTAACCCTGCCCTGCCAAAGGCCGCCCTGGTCTGGCAGCAATGGAGGCAAGTCCTGGACACAGTGGTTAATCAGTGCATCACCCCATTTGCATTCACAGACAAGCCAAAAAAGAAGCAAAGAACTTTTCAGGGGTTTCAGGGGTGACAGCCCTGAAACATAAAGCACAGGCCACTGGGAAGGAGATTTGGCTGTCTCTGGGTCACTGCTGGTGACCAAAGACACCTTAGTGTTGGGACAAACAGCTTTTGAGGCACAGCATTCTGTGATGCCCCTCGCTGTGATCAATCACACCCCAAGACCCGGTTGGACAGGGCCCTGGTTTAGTGGAAGGTGTCCCTGCCCATGGTAAGTGGGTTGGAAGGAGATGAGCTTTAAGGTCCTTTCCAACCCAAACCCTTCTGTGGTTCTATGATCCCTGCACGTGGAGCCTGATGACAGTTTAGTCTTGCTTTTGTAGTAGTGAGTGTGTCACTCACTCACAGTGAAAGAGGTCCATTGGTGTCACCAGTGAGAGAGCCCCATGTCCCAAAGATGAGGGATGGCAATTACGATTTATACTCACAGAGACTTGACAAGTCTGTGTCTTGTGAATAATCTTATGTATGATATATTGAATGCATTAATTTCTGGAAATACTATCAGTATCCATGGATAGAAATTAGGATCTCCAAGTAATTTTTCAGGGACCTGGTGATGGGAGTTTAAAACAGCCTTTCCTGGAAGGCAGACAGACAGGCACAGAGCTGATTCAGTGGAGCACTTATTACATATGTTGGCAATTTTGTCTCCAAATTACAAAAAAGAAAACCCCTTTAACAGAAGTCAGAATATGGATGAGCTCCCTGTCAGGGCTGTACCTGACCTGCCATTAGTGGCATGTTCCAAACACATGCCAGAGTGGTAGAATCCTTCTGCTTGGTAGGTTTTCAAGGTGTTTACAGAGTTCCTCATTTTTAAAATACGTGTAGTAAATCCTGAAATTGTCAAAAATTAGAAGAGAGACCAAAAGAACCAGGGATACCTACTTCTATGTGTTTGTTTCTTGGATTATGAAAGCATATTCAGACCTGTCATCCCTCAAATAACTCTTATGATTGCTCAACTTTCATGTCCCTGGTGGCATCCCAGCTCTTACAACAGCCTGTACTACTTAATGAGATGCTCGCTGTTTTTCACACTTTATAAACTATTTAGTGCCATGGAAGGAAAAAATGGTAACAGCAGCTTATTTCCTTCATTAAAAATAAAAAACAAACCCAGTCAATCAGGAACAAATTTCCCATTGAAAATCTGTTTTTCTAGAAAACAGCCCTGACCTGGATGAAGGTCTTTGGGGCTGGTAGAAGCTTCGTGATGTCTGTGGTGCATGGGGTCGGAAGAGGCTGGTGCTGCACACCAGTTTTAGCACCTACTGAAACCATGCCTGTAAAGGTCTTTTCCAATCTAAATGCTTTTATGATGGCTCTAAGCCAGGCTGAGATTTTCTCACGCCTCAGGAGTCCCTGCCTGGTATGTCCCCACCACAGGGGAAGACAAGATCTCAGTTTCTCTATTTCTGAGACAGAGGAGTAGGTGACGTCTTTGCAGGCATTAAGATATATCTCTTTGGTTTATCTGAAGTTCTTTATTTTGTCATAGAGGTTGTTGTAGTAGAGATTCTTCTCCTAGGTGTGGCATTCATGTCAGCCAAGAAGGCCAATGCCTGTCTTATACTTGGGAAGAAAAAAGTCAAGTGTAGAGCCAGAAAAATGATGAGATCCAAGGAGACAAGTTGGAAGAAGTTCAAGTGCTTAATGGAATGTAAATGCACAAGAACAAGCTTCCTCTCTCTAAAGCCATCTTCTTCCTATATATGCTCCCTCAGTAATGTACAGACTGATTATGGCCAGCTTAGATAAGCACAGTGTCCTTCCAGAGGCAGGCTCCAAAAGGAATGAAGCCATGAAGTGAGGGGAAATTTAAGTAGTCACACTGATTTTCAAGGCAGTTTTTCTTGAAACAGGTTCTTTTCAGATC
The DNA here is from genome assembly GCA_025920805.1 of Petroica traversi. Lineage (NCBI taxonomy): Eukaryota > Metazoa > Chordata > Aves > Passeriformes > Petroicidae > Petroica > Petroica traversi. Next base: position 8,908,535 of record JAHLSL010000025.1, on the reverse strand, counting down.
CTGTGACTGCTCCAGAATCAGACACGGTGGAACAACCACTGTTAGGAGCCCCTCGTGCAGCAGAAGAAGTGTAATTTGTTAAGAGAGTCTCAGAGGTCTCATGCAGTTTCACTGTAAGGTAGAAAGTGCTGGATACATCAAGAAATCCTTGCTTAGGTGAAACTCTAAGGCTACTGGGCTGTACAACACCCAGTCTCTGAAGAGAATACAAAGGTCCTCTTTGCGTGATGGAGAAAGTAAAGGATAACCTTGGGTCACAAGGAGAAAGATTTGGAGAAACCAAACCCTTGCAAGTGGAAAAGAACACGCTGAGTCTGCCCTGCCACCAACACCTGCTGCATCAAACTGGTACCTGCATGGCCTCACCTCTGCGAAAGCACCAGGACTTGGGTCATCTTCATGGACTGGTCTATTCTCCCAAGTTTCAAAACATTTTAGCACTAACGTAGCCTACTTCACACACGGTATAGAAACACATGATACAGAAAATCCTGCCAATTCTCATGGATAAGGGCCAGCTTGTTCTTACTTTCGCAACCAGGTGGGAACCAATATTCGTGCCTCCTTCACTGCTAAATTACTATCACTGTGTTTCTATCAAGCAGCCTGCAGGTGGATTTTCAACACTTCCAGCATGAAAAGTGAGTTTCAATGTGGAGCTGGCTGGAGAAGAGTTCTAACACAGCCATGGAGTGAATGCCTCGTGCTGTCTGTCTGTCCTGCATGTTCAGCCTCCCCCTGCATGCTGTGCTGAGTGGATAATCCAGCACACAGGGTCATCTCACAGTGGGATAAGCAAGGAAGGGTGAGTGGACTTCTGATGTGAGAGCGCTCAATGTTTCTCTTTCCTGGTATGAAAGTGGTCAGGCCACAAAAGAAGACACTGGAAGAAGACATCAGGAAAAATCTTAAAATACAAGAGAGCTGGTGACTTCTATGGTCAACTCCTGCTGCCTTCTGTCTGCTTTTCGAGATGGTTGGTTGTGGGATGGAAGCATTTTCTATATGCAGGACTCACAGCATGTCAGGCATGTTGCTGTCAGGTTTTGTATGTTTTTTGTTTTTTCTTTTAGATGCCTTGGCTCTTGCTAAATATCATAGCAACATGGAAAGCTTGGTTCAACCCAGGCCTGCTCTGGTGAATGTACTACTGCGTGAAACAAAGATGACTGCAGCTCTAAAGGTCTCTCTCATGTGCTCACCCCCTCACAGCTCCTGAGTGCCACTAGTATTTGCTAATAAGCTGAAATTGCTTCAAATTAATTAAAACTCTTCTAAAATAATGAGAGCTCCATTACCTACAGAAGTTAATGTGAATTCTGAGGCCATCCTGCAGTCCATCTGCTAGGGCAGAGCACAGCATGTGGCTCTTAGAGGGTACACGATCCTCTTGGATTGGATAGAATCTGAAATTTTCCCTGATCTGAAATATTCATCAGGAATTCATGCCTTTCTGTAACAAGTAATCTTGCTATTACTATGCTATGCTTTACCCTTTCACAAGGGATTAGAATGCCCCTATTTTCCTTTATTTCTACATTAGCATATGTCATCTTTATCTAAGAGAAAGGGAAAAAAATACTCCAAGCCACCTTATCTCTGGAAAATGAAACTATGAATAGCATCTCTTCATTTGTGGTCTTTGCATCTCTTCTATCTTGATCAGTGCACACAGCAAACGTAAAACAAACTGGTTTGTTATCTGGATGTTTTTCGTCTGCAGGGAATAAGTTTTTTCTACATTAGAAAACCCAATATGTATAGAGATTCTTAGAAACTCTACACTGGGATGCAAATTCTCTCATGAGAACTCATGAGAACTCATAAACTCTGGAGGTTTATGCAAACCGGGTTAAAATATCAGCCTGGAAATTGGATGTTTTGTGCAGCATTTTTGGTCATTCAATCTAATTCAATCAAAGTAAAGACATTAAAAGAAAATATGTATCCCAAAGTATTTATATATAAACCAAAAATGTGCAGGACATTAGCGTCTCCAATGGAGCCAGAACAAACTGCCGGTAAGAGACCATAGAAATACACTGGAAAGTTTTATATATTCACCTTTCCCAAATAATCTGTTCTGGGTTGGAATCTTAATATCCCATCACTTGAAAGTTGATGAGCTGTCTGGGTACTGGCAGTAGTACCCTTGGTGATGGAGCTCTCTGCCCCCTCCTTACTCTGCTCCTCCACTGCACCCTGCCCACTGTGTCCCTCAGCGTGTAGGGAAGTGGTAGGACATGGGGATATTCCATCTGCTGCTGTGTGGCTCTGCCCCAGGCTGCCTACAGTCAGTTTCCCCACTCAGGTGTCCCCATGTCAACATAGAGGATGTTTCTATGGACTATTGTTCCCAGTACCTTTAAGGCTGGTGATCTTTATTTCAATTTCTTGAGCAATGGGTGAAAATTTTTTATTTCCTCTCCACATTTTGGTCTGTGTTGATGAAAGAGAGATTAAGGGAGAAGAGTGGATGCTCAGCTACCTAGACATAAGGACAGAAAATTAGGTGGCAAATGACAACCTATCTGTGAAAAAATGCTACTGCAGTTTGTCATCATAATGAGTATTTTTTAAATATCAAAGCTAAATGTTTGAAGATTCTATTAAAAAGTTAGTCTTTTTGCTGGGATGGCATCAGATATTAATTTCTGCAGCCTTGGATCAGCATCTAAATGCCAGAAAATAACCTAAACTCTCTATAGAGAAACTGCAACTGATGCCACTTGCTCCTGCACCATCCACCTCGGCTCTAACCAATACATGGAAAGATCTTTCACTGCCAGTTTGATTTCTAGTGATTTCTCTTTCACTGTAATTTGAATGCAGCTTCTCAGACGACTCATTTAGCCTGGAGCAACAACAGTGTGAGCTCAGTAAGCAATCAAATAGAAATCCAAAGATGTAGAGATAGTGCTGGCACTGCTGGCAGAGAGTGACCTGGGCAAGGAAGAGCCATGGGCTTGGGAGCAGCTGTGTAGTAGCTCTGGAAGCTCTGCTATTCTGATGTGCAATTAGCAATAAAAATACAGACCTTGCCTTTTGGGCTACAGGCCTGGGAAGAAGTTGCCTGATCTGCTCACTGTCCAGTGTCCATAATTACATCTCATGTATGGAAAGGTCCTAATCATGTATCTTGCATACATTCTATGCCAGCATTGCTTTTTTTTACAGAGCATGGCAGCTGCACTGAGATGTCGTTTCTTAGGTGACGAGGCCCTAGAGACCCCACTAAGTACATCAGATTTTGTAAAATCCTTACAAAGACGGTGTAGCAGTTGCTGCGAAAAATGGGATTTCTAATGAACATATTTGCCTTAAAAACAGACACAGTAGAACTTCCTGGTTGTCACAGAGAATCCCTTGCTCTTCTCTTCCATGACTTGTTACCATTTACTTTGCACAACCCTGGCTGAATCAAAGATGCTTTTGATCTCTTTTTCTTTAAAGAATGTAAAATGATTTTTCAACCATCTGAGAGACAAGTGTCTTACAAAAGTTACATATAATTTATTTCCCTCAGAGATTCATGCTGTAAATTAATTGGGGCTTTACTGGCTGAACAGAGAGCAGCATCCCCACTTCTTTGCTTAGGCAAAGAGCAGTTTTCTTGAAGGTGATGTACCTGTAACAGAAGTCTCTTTGTTGCTTTTTAGGAAATCACAGGTTCTCAATCACAAATCAATGATTTTACTCCTTCTCTAACTGTCCACTGCCCTGAAAGATGCCACTGCCCGGCATGTGGATGCCAGCCATCCCCACAGTATTGTTGTGTATCTATTGATCATAACACAGCCTGCTGTCAGCTTTAGCTTGCCAGGGGAGGGTCTATGGCTTCTTCTAGGTGTTCCCCGGGCCCTGTGTGCAAGCTATACCTGCCTAATGTGCTCTGTACACTTTTCACACTGAATCACCTAAGGACAATTTTCAGTGAAGGCAGGAAGCATCCAGCCCAGCCCAGAGGAGATGCTGGTGTGCAAGCGGGTCCTCTCTGTTCCCCTTGCTGGCAGCAGAGCCAAACTCAGCTAGGTGAACATGTTGCTGGTTGGCAAATGCCAGAGAAAAACCAGCTGATTGCAGCTCAGCGTTTTCTCTTTCCAGGACAGATTCTGGAGGGATCACACTTATCCTTCAGCCAGACTGAGCAGAAGTCTCAAGCTTTTGGAGGAGACCTGTAAGGCATAATGGGACTTATGGCAAACAGAAGGGATGCTTAGAAGTCAACCCTGGGGATCTAAAAGAAATCTGAAGGGCTACCACTTGCTCTGCCAAGGTGTGCAACTTGCAAAAAGGAAACTTCTCTGGCCAGGGAGTGCTCTCACCAGCATTCAGTCTCATTTGGAGAGGCCACCTAAGAGAATTTCCAAGTTAACACCATTTGGGATACTTAGGACTACTTTTGCATCCAGTCCTTTCAGCTCAAAAGGCAGTGGGTGGGATGCATGCCTGTTTGCCTCTGAGAGCCCCATGCTCAGCCACACACAGGTGCACATGCACTCAGCAGAGGTTAAGATTAAGGACTACGGGATTGCTCTCAGAATGAGGCAGCTGTAATTCAGTGTGACAACTTGTCCAGGCACTACTCGAAGACTTTATCCATCTGTCTGTCTGCTCCACAGACCTCTGCAGTGTCACCAGCTTTCTCTGAGCATGGTCCTGCTCTGAATTTGGGGGGAAGCCACCCTGCAGCACATCAGTTTGCTTTCTCAGGAACTTTGGCAATGCTGAAACATTATCATTCCTTTGCTTTCATGTAACAATAATTTACATAAGTACAGGAGGTAAACCCCACATCTGAAAAAAAAAATGCTTTCGTAGAGTTTTAACCATTGTTTCCTGCTGGGGTTGATATCATAATGTTCAAATTAATCACTTCTGAGGAGCATTTGTGAATTTCCACAGTAGTAAAGTCACTGAAGTAGGTGACTCAATTCCACGTTTGATTTTTTTAAAATGATGTTCAAGCTATGGGAAAAATAGTGGGCACCTGGTATCAGTTTTATAACTGGGTTTTTCCATATTAGAATGGGAATTTTGTGAAGACTCAATTAAAAGGAGTGTCCTCCTGTTCTTCTGTCACCCATCAGACTGAGTTGACATGAATGCCAGCATGCTGTCATACATACTCTTCTCTTGTCTGCTGCTCTCTGTGCAAGCAAAGAATTGCCCGGCCCGGGAAATTATCAGACATGCAGACCACCTGATTGTAAGTGGCTGTTTAGCACCTTAATTCTGAAAAAATGCCTGCTTGTACAGGACATGATAGTAAATATTGATTTCTCACTTGCTCTTTTTTCAGAAAAATGGGTCTGTGAGTTGCCAATGTATGCAGTCAGCAGTCAGTGTGAGTATATGGCTTTTGAGAATACAATGAGACTAAAAGAATCTGTACTTATACATTGAACGCTGTATTTTAACACTTACTCTTTTTGTTTTCAGTCATGTTCATGTCTCCCCATTCCTGAGGTAAGTATATATATATTTTTAAGCTCTTGTTGATGTTAAAGAAGTTTGGTATTAACTGAGTTTAAGTTTGTTCATTTTGCTTCTTACATAACTTCTGCTTTAAGTTATAAGGAAGATTTTAATATACCAATAGCAGAAAAACTGCATTTGATGAACAGTGGTGGGGAGGGAAGCAGAAGCCCTCCCACTACAGAGCAAACAGAACCAAGCCCAGATTCAGGCAAAAGTCCTCTGTGGGCTTGATTTGCATATCAAGAGATACAGGCTCTTGTTTTGAAAATCTCTGCAAGGCTTTGTTTCATGGCTGGATGCCTAAATACTAGGTGAACCTGGGCTAGAGATGTCAGGCCTCAGACTTAGCTCTAGGTGTACCCAGCACTATTTCATTGTTTTAAGCTTCCTCAGATGTCATGCCCCAGCATTAGCTAAAACTATGCTTCAAAGAACTTTTACAGCTTAAGGTTTTCTGAGAGATGAGACAGGTGTTTCTTATGGCATATATGAGAATTCACCCCCATGCTTTTTTTACCAGTTTTCAATATATTGCAAAATATGTTTCGTTTAACTGTGACACGCTGCCACATTTAAGAATACAAATTTCTTCTTTCGGTGGATATACCCAAAATGCCTTCTAGATTTTTCTAATGCCTTCTTTGTTGAACAGCATGGCCACGAACTGGCATGCTTTGTGGATGGAACCAAACACCTGAAGGAAAACAATGACCCTTCCAATCCAGAAATAACAAGGCTTTACGGGACCCTCCAGTCTCTACTGGATAAAAAGCTCTGTGACGTAAGACTTTCTTACTTTTCTACAGATTTTTTTTGTCTTTTGTGAAAGGATTTCTTTTTTAGAATTTAAACATTTGTAGATAAGTGTTTCATTAATTTCAGATGTGTTTTAAATACTCGTATTGTGCAGAAACCAGATAAAACTGCAACATGTGTGAGGCAGTGACAAGCTTTTTAAATTGGCAAAGGAAGAAGGGAGATGGACTCTACCCCACTGTGCCCTTTCTCTTCTCCAAACTCTTTGAACATAGATCTCTGGGAAAGAAGCTTTATTTAAATTGCTTTTCTATTCTCCTTTCTCAAAATGTGTTTTGACATTTGACCTAAAATTGGGGAAGGGGTGTTGCATGGGTGAAGCCAGGTGGGCAGAGAATCCTTCTCCTCTGCAGCTTTAAGTCTACCTAAACAGCAGTTTCTTCATGGATTCCTGGCTGTGAAATACTGTGATCTGCAGCATCTTCCAGCTTGTGATGATGCTCAGGAAGGCTCTAGGGTCCTCCCTCAAGTGCCTTTTCTGACACAGGGAAACATCCTTTATTTACATACTGAGCAAAGCTCTTGTGTGATTCACTGAGACACAGAAGATGCTGACAATGCAGCATCTCCAGCTCCTTTAAGCTGCCTTCAGACTTGTAAGGAAGAATAGTCAGGGTGGCCTTGGGACACTGAGCAGCCCCTTGCCCCTGTCTGACCCAGCTCCTCGTGGTATCTGCACGGTGTTCTGGGTTGAAACAGCCTCGTTTAATGACCCCAGCTAAAACTGAATATATTAACTGAATATATAGTATTAAATGACAAGCCACCTGCCACTCTCTTAGTCACCATGAAAAGCCACTCTTACACTCATTGCTCAAGGAACAATTCTCTAGGAAATGTTTCTGAAATCCTTTTGTAGCTCAAAATAATGTATACTTTAACTGGTTCGTCTCAATTCTTTACTTTATTATAAAATTTTTGCTAACCCAATCTTTGTTCTTTCTTTCAGAGTCTGGCACATGACAATCAATGCCAGTATGAGACCAAGGGAAATGCGGAGGAATTTCTGAATAAAATCAAGACAACTTTTCAAGCAATTGAAAAATTCAATGCTTAATTTTTTTAAAAAATATTTTTTAAAATCCAAGTGTTTGAAAATAATGGGGAACAGAATAGTTATTTATTGTATTTATTGTTCACCTAGAATATAAAAGGTAGAAACAACCATTAATAAACCAATAAAAATATAATTTACCTGAGCATGAGAAGTATTTCGGTCTTCATTTTATGTTCTTTACTTGGTTAGAACACCCTGTTATCATACCAGAAGGTGTCAAATTGCTTCTGCAAAGCTCCAGTCCAACAATTTCACTAATGTGAGATGTCTAGCAAAATTCACACTCTGGCCTCCGTATAGCACAAGAAACATTTCTGGACTTGAGATGGAAACAAAAAATCTGTTTTCTTTCTGCTTCACTTATTTTTTGATAATATCTACATACTATGAACAAGTCACTTAGCTTCTTTCTTGCAAGGCTGCAGGTTTTCCTGCATATAGCCACTTTTTTTCTTCTAAATATTCAGTAGTAGACAACTCATGAACATCTTAACTTACAAAAACATGTCCAAACCCTTGTTAATTACGAGCTCTTAATGGGGTTGTGCATTTGGAATGTGTTGTGGACAACTCTTTTGTTCTCAGGACGTATTTAACGCTGGCTTTTTTTCTATAGTGCTATGAGCTCAGAAATGCTTCTCTACCACTTCTCCACTCAGCTCAACAGAATAGTCAAAAATGGAGCTTTGTTGGAAAAAGAAACCAACCAGTGTTTAGGGGAGATGTTTATCTCAGCCACCTATTCCAGCCTTACCAGCATCTTACTTAGATCTCTTTGCAGTAGGGAAAATCCCCAACAGATTGAGAGGTCAGATTTCATCTCTATTGCGGCTCAGAGAGGAACATGGTAACAGGGCTTTTGAGATGAAAGATCTTAAATATCTCCAAGGACTCATATTTTCACCACCTCCAATGGAGAGGCGTGGATTTTTCAGACCCCCAGAAAGAGACCCAAAGCATATAATTTACTTTCTTTACTTCATTGATAGGATGGACATGTTTCTGGGATCAAAATTATGATGGAAATGCTCAACTACACTGTTGTTGTTAAGCTTCCCATTTGTATGGGCTTGGGGAAAAGACAACTAGGTTATCTGATACAACTAGATAAAAGGAGTTAAACTCATGTAAAATATCAGAAGCATTTTCTCATGTGTTCCTGCCACCTGTTTAAAATATTATAAGTAAATTACAAACATTAAAATAGAAAAGACTATTCCCTGGTAACACCTACAAAGATGAAACCAAGAAATAAAACAGCTATTTAATCTTTCTCACCTTTTCCTATCTTCCTACATTTTCTATACCATTCAGCCCAGACAGCCATCTCCTAAATAATCATTTGGGTTTTTGCATTCCAGTGCAAAGAAAAATCATCCACATCTCTGATGAATCAGCAGAATGCTTATGTATGACCTGGCCTTAAGCAGAAGAAAAGGTTTATTAACATCTACCAAACTGATATTCAGTCTTGTTAATATTTTCCAAGTGCAAATCCAAGCTATTTCAGACTTCCTGTGATGTTTTGCTTTGTGTGTGCAGTTCACCAGCACTATATCTAGAAATATTATGTAGCAAGAGGAAAATTTGAAAGAAGTTGATTCATTTTTATTGATGAACAAAAGACTTACCAGGTCATAGGACTGCAGAGAGCAAGAAAAAAATAAATTTTTTTGTCTAATACTCTTTACTGCCAAAATTAATTTGGTTAATTTATTAAATACAGCTCTGGTGAAATCATGACACAACAAAAGATACATAATAAATTCAGCTTTGTCCAACATAAGCTTCCAAGACTGGAATATAGTCAGTCAACTTCCAGCCGAGAGACAATAATAGGAAACTCTTGCACTGAATTTGAAAATAACCCCAACTTATAAACTACAGAAGATACATCTGCTTAATATCTATTATCTGATGCCTCAGTTTACATCCATGTGAGAGAAATGATCTCTGTGTGCTTAAATCATTGAGTGTAGGATTGTGCGATCTGAAGTAAGAGTTCCCCTGCTGACTGTCACTGAACCCCTGTGAGCTGATGCAAAGTGTTTGCTTGCACTCGTGACCTCCCCATCTCCTGTGAGCTCAAGTCCAGGAATGGGGCAGACCCTCATCCTCAAATATTTTCACTCTCTGCCTCTCCAGGCATATTCAGATCTTCTTCATGGGACTCCTATGCCCTGCAAGACTTTGCAAGCCCCAGGGCAAGCCGTGGGAAGGGCTGGATGTCTCTTGACAAGCCAGAACATCCCTCAGCAGACCCTGGGCCAGGTCCTGAGGAATGTGGGACCCAGCAGATGCTCATGGGCCTCTTCTCTCTCTGGTGTTTGGCTCTCCATAGGACTGGGAACTGTCAGATGAAAACAAAAAGTAACTAATCCATTCAGTTACTTAATTACCGTAACAAGTACCTTATTCTGTTATCTCAACTATCTTTCTGTTGCAGCTCTCTAGCGAGATGTGTCATATCACGCTCTGATAGAGAGGATGTGGCCCGGGGTTGGGGGACAGGGGAGGTGAAGAAGGTCAGACATTCCATATGCAAGATAACTTGTCTGCACAAGTCAATGATATTGTGGAATAGATTGACTATTATTAATTGATAATCAACAGCAACTTTGGGAAAGAGCCCTTCTTCCAGCAGTTCAAACCATAGCAGAGTGCCTGCTTGTTTGCAAGTACGCACAGTTTCACACTTCCCCTGCTGCTAACTTCACATCAGATACAAACTTGGAGACCATTTGCTTTATGATTTCAGAGACAGAAACCCTTAGTAACTGAGGATGCAGGGTAGGAGTGGCTACTTTCTGCAAACTGGAAAGTAACACCATTATCTGCGTACAAAGCACCTCTTTCTTCAGCAATGCCTGTTCAGGAGAGTCCAGTGTTGGACATATGCAGACCAGTTCCATATCACATACCACCACGACTGTAGTATTTTCTTCATTAGCATGAAGCATTGCAAAATTGTATGCTATGAATGACCTAAATGTACCTGAGAAGCAACTTTGCTCTTCAGCAAAGAGGAATTCTCCCAATCCTGCTACAGCAGCCAGCACACTATTATTTCTTTGAAGGGTTTTGTTAATATCAACAAAACCCACTCACAAAATCTGCAGTTCCACAGTAGAATTTTCTTAGTTCAGGCATCATTTACCAGCATGGACATTGCAAAACTTGTAGTGCTGTCTTCATAAACCTGGCTAGGACAGCTCTGTGTGCTGGAGTCTCTGCTAGGACACTTAGCAGGGCAGAAGTACAGCAGCAGAGCCAAAGCTCTTGTGCTCCAGTCTGTTATTCCTGATTTTAACTAACTCTGCAGGACAAGCCCAAGACCCTAAGCAGTGCCAATGGTCTAATAAGAATCTGTCTCCAATGATAAATAAATGAAAACTGGTTTTGAAGATATTTCTGGAGGCACTAGAACTGCCCTAGTGCATCTGGCATGTGGTGTTCTTCCCTTAATCTCTTGCATCCGTGTAAGAACAAGTCTGGTATATGCCATGCTATGGGAAGGAGAGGCACAGGCTGCTGTTCATAAATCACACCTGGTATATAAAAGCAGCTTTGCATACCTGTAAAAGAAAGCTGATCTTATCTCGGTTCTCCTCACAACACCCTTCTGAGGCATGTGGACAAGCCTAACTCTTCTAGTAAGTAAGGAAATTAGTTTGTTAAGATGGAGAACTCATTTCTCAAAAAGATTTCTGCATTTTACAATTGTCTGAAGACTGGGAGCGTTTGCTTGTAAAGCTCAACGCACACCAGGGTTTGACATTGCCAAGTTATATCACATAAGTTATATTATATTAACAATATCAGGTGGGAAGACTGAAGGAACTACAGCTCCCAGTCCCACATAAGCCTCTACCTGCCCACTGGTGGTTGCAGCTCTCTTCCCATCTTCTCTATTGGTCTCCCACGTTTGATTCAACTAATTAAAAAATTTCCAAAACTCAGAACTAAAAATTCTTCAGGACCTCTATGTACACCTTTCATGGAAGCAATCATGAGATAAACAGTATCTTCATGAGCACACTTCCATTGCACAAGCTGCACATGTTCAAAGAATAAATCTTTTGTCATCTTCCATGAACTTCTGTATATAATCCTGAATTTTTAGACTGTTATGAGGTACAAGATATATACTGCCTTCTTCCTATTGTGATACACAGTGGGTTATAGCTGGGTAACAAAGGAGTGAAAGAGCTGGAAAGAGAAGGCAAAAAGCTTCTGTAACACAATGCCATGGTCACAATATTTATTTTTTTTGTGAAACACATTAAAAAAATAATATATTCTTATTTTGAATGAGCAACGTGTCTATTGCTTCTGCTTTCTTAAATCTAGTAGTGAAGTAACACACGATACAATCCTAAACTTATATCAGGTTATAATCTAGAAAAAATATCAATAAGTATGAAACTACCTTAAAGATAATTTTCCATGTATATTACCAGCGATACTCCTTTTTACTCATGTTAGAAACAGCTTAATCAAGAGACTTCGCAAGAAAATAGATGCCCTTGCTTTCTTCATTGTTTTTATATTGCTAATTTTTAATTTGATAAATTTCACACTAAATAAGTATTTCCCAATAAGTCAACAAAAAGCCCAGGAGTGAGGGGAGTTCCCCCTGACTCCCCACAAACTGGAATTGTAAAAGAGCAAAAGAAGAGGGAAATCATGACTTAAGAGATGATAATGATCAGCCTAGTTGTGATTTTGCAAGCAGCCTGTGGGAGAGAAGAGACATATTCTGTCTGACATCGACTTCAGGCAGGATATACATCAGCCATTGAGATATAAGATTGTTCCACAGTGGCACAAAGTTTCTCACTCTCATTTTGTCATACTTCCATATTCCTGACATCATGCAATTAAGTAAAACAAAACAGAAAGGAAAGCATGAAGACAAACAATCCCTATTGACCATAAGGGATTTCAGAAATAAGTGCACTTAGAAACAGAGCCTGTGGCATTCAAACAGAAGGAAAAGGGCAAACATGCATTTCATTATCACCTACTCAGAAGCAAGCACCCTAAAGACCATTTGCTTTAGCACATCTCACAAGGGCTTAAGAGAACAGGCATTTAGGGCCCAATGAGCCTTTCACTGATGACTGACAGAAGCAGCAAAAGTTGTACAACAGTTTTGGGGAACTGGGAAGAGAAATTTAAGAATTTTGAAGCACAGATTCCCTGCTCCATGCACACTCTGTGATACTGAGGGCAAGGTGTGCAAGTGAAGTGTAATTTAATTCAGCCTTCACCATTTCAATAATCCTCTTACTGATCTTTGTGGAATTAAGCAAAGGTCTGAGCATTTACATATTCTGCATATTTCAACATAATGCCCTCATTAACACAGAACACAGAGATGAGAAAAAAAAAAAAGAATGGCAAGAATCAGAGAATCATAGAACTATTTGGGTTGGTAAGGACCTAGAGCTCATCTTGTTTCAACCCCCTGCCATGAGCAGGTACACCTTCCATGAGTCCAGGTTGCTCAGGTCCCTGTCCAACCTGGCCCTGACAGTTCCAAGGAACAAACAGACTTCTTGGGTTATGTTGGAGCTGCTATTCAATGCTGCTGTTGGAATGTTGCCATTCTTGCCACTCTGCCCCAGTTTAGCTGTGTCAAACCCTTAGACAGACTGGAAGGCCAGAACGTCTCAGTGACTGCTGAAAACATTGCTAACTACCTGCTACAGAGGCCCAGTAGGTAGAAAAAGCTTGGGCACCGGAACAAATCGATTATAGGGATCCAGAGAATCCCAAGCTCTGAGAATTCCCCTTGCATGAAGGGAAACCACGAGGGAAGTGGAGCAGTGTGGGTGAAGCAGAAGCAAGAGGTGCGGAAATGCTCTGCTGCCAACCCCATGGCTGCTGACAGCAAGGCAATACCAGCTACAGAAATGAACAGAGAATGTTGTATTACTCTATTTTATACTTATTTAACATAAGGAAGAAGGACTACTACAAAATTAATGAGGAAAACCTCAGTCTGTATGTACAGTTGAGAGATGCATCAGGCAGTAGCCAGTGGGAGCATATGGAAGCCTAGTCTGGTACTGGTTTGATGCTAGAGGTATTTATCAAATGATATTCCTAGGAATGGTCATGCTCTTGAATAAAAATACCTTATGAAGTAACTTAGAACATACTGAGTCAAAATAAAGACAGAATTCCTACTATAAACGAAACAACTGAAGTTACTGGCAAGTGGGCAGACTATAAAATCAAAACAGAAGCTCCAAAATATTTCCAGGGAAGCAGTGATTAGAAGATCCTGAACAGCAGTGACACCTTTGCTACTATTGACCCCAAGAGGAGATGCGGTGACCAGAAAATGCCTGGGACTTCAGAACAAGGTGGCTGTACCTAAACAGTTTTGTATGCAGGAAACATGGCTGTGTGGGACGGAAAACTGTCCCACCTAAAAGTAATAACTCATTTTCCATCCAAGTCTTCACACAGGAGGGAGAGGGCAAAGAAGAATGAGACTGCATCCGCCCTGGGTGCCCTCAGCTAAGTAAGTGTATTTTGAAATTAGATTAGGCATATCATTAAATTATACTTGAACAAGCTGTCAGTTTTTCTGTTCACAAAAGCCAACTTCAAATATATTCACTAAAGGTACATTTTCAGTCAACACCTAGGTCAGTACTTGTGGCAGCAAGTTTTATCCACTCAGATTTATCAATAATGAAAGGAAACCTGGCAGAATTATAATTTCTTACAAGTCTTGTCTGACACAGTAAACACAATGGATATCTCTGATGAACATTTTCATCCTAAATGCCTGTGTCTCAAAACAAAACTATTTTCAAGCAACACCTATCCATTCTTACTGAAAAACTATATTCTTATTGGAAAACTTTCCAAAATGCTCATTTTCAGCAACTGAAAACTAAGGAAAAACTCCTATTTTTCAGTGAGGCCTTCTGAGAAAACCTTAGGAGAATTAATAATGAAGAGTACACTTTTATTTTCCCATTCAATTTTCCCTCCAGGTTTCTTGGAATCAAGCAAACCTGTCACGTGGTTCTACAGCTGGCGCTCCTCTGGCTCCATTTTGAAATGAAGCTCAGTTATCGCTGTGTTTTGGTTATACTTCACATTTTTGCCACTACAAATTTGCAGTCATCCCTACCAAAATTCCTGATCAAACTGGAAACCCAGTTATTGCAGATTAATCCACAAGGATGAGATTAGCTAGAGCAAGAATAACACTCTCTTTTCCAAGGAGGGCCATCCAGTTCTGTAATTTAGCTGTATAAATTACAAAAAGACACACCAGTAAAAGCCATCTAAAACTATATCAAGACACAAACCAATCCCAGAATCAGCAGCACATAAAAATATAGCAATTAAAAGGTACAGCCTTGAGAAGGTTTTTTTTTTTTCCCTTTTCTAGAAGTGTGTTTGTGCCCACATCCAGGTTGTGGCACCACACACAGAATCACAGAATCACTTAGGTTGGAAAAGACCTCTGAAATCACTGAGTCCAACCTGCAACTGAATATGACCATGAATGGCACTGAGTGCCACGTTCAATCTTTCCTTAAACACCTCCAGGGATGGTGACTCCACTACCTCCTGGGGCAGCTGATGTCCCATCACACTTTCTGGGAAAAGATTCTTCCTAACGTCCAACCTAGCCTCTCCTGAAGAAATGACTTAAGACTATGCCCTCTCACTGGCTGATTGCTCGGGAAAAGAGGCTGACCTCCACCTGGCTACACCCTCCTTTTAGCAGTTGTAGTGAGTGCTGATGTCACCCCTGAGCCTCCTCTTCTCCAGGCTAAAGGATGTGGTAAGTTCTAACTGCATGAGACATGTTCTAGGCTGTTACACCTGGCTTGAGGTCTAACCCTCTTATTTGTAGTTTTCCTGGACTGATCCCAGTCTTTCAAGATTTTCAAAATTAGATTGTGCAAACTTTGTTATCCCACAAAGTCAAGCAAACAGGATAATGGCATGCAGGTGTGGTGCAGTTAAATAAATAATCAGACTGTTAAATAAATCAGATGTAGAGATTATAGGTAATAATTAGTTATGCATCATCTTCTCTTAGAAGTTTCAGGACCAGGAGCTGTATCGTCTATCAAAACTGACAGATCTCAACTGTGATTCGTTGTTCAGTAAGGAAGTTCAGGTTAGGAAAGCTGACTTCTATGCTTGGTGGCTTTCATTATACAAACAAGAATCAGTTTAACAGAATCAGCTCTGGGTTTCTTGAATCCAAACATCTCCTCCCAGATCCCAAACTAAATATGTAATAGTTCTAGGAATCACCCTTTGGTGCAGGACACCTCTTTTCTCAAAGATCCCCAAATCCATTGCAACACATCAGTGACTTGCAGCCCAACATCCTCTGCATCTGCAGCAGTGCCACCAGGCATGGTGGGAATGTTCTCCATGAGGTTGTAGTTGAAGAGTAGCACTTGTACAGAAATAAAACTTGAAGGGAGCTAAGGAACTCACGCAGACAGAGCACAAAATGGAAAATGTGCAAAAAGGACATGATACACCTGAAAAACAAACCAAGCAGGACTGAGTGCTGCAAGTGTCACCCAATGATGTATATTCTGCTCCAGTGGGACTGCAGTGCTTCACTACCATGGGATAAGCCAAAAGGCCACCATAATTTGACAGCAGTACTTAAGAAATATATGTGAGGGACCAGACACACCCCGGGGTGAGCCAAGGAAGTCCATGTTCACAGAGGAAGGCGACTCCCATTCCTAGGAAGCCAACTACCCTGAGCATCTACAGCTCAAGTATCAACAAACCCAGATCCTCAACTGTAAGCTGTGCATGGGCCGTCTTCTCCAGCAGCTGGACAGAAACAGCAGCAACGTTTCAAAGAAAAGTTCCCATACTGTGCTCAGTTTATTAGGGACATTCAAAATGTCCTTTTTTTGAGGATCCTGCAAATAAAATAGCAGGATTACTGGGCAATTGCTTGACTAGTGGGAACATCAGTGTAGGAAGATGTGGACACCAAGTTCTGAGGACAACATTAGTTATCAGGTTAGAAACCTCTGGATTTATAACTTTATTTTTGAAATATGAACCTTGGGCAGATCAATACAATCCATGATGTTGCCATTGGCATCTAGTAGAAATTGGAAATTAATTTGTATTTGAGTCTTCTCCTTTTGCAAACACATTTAACAATCAAATAATACTCATGTACATTAAATACCATAAATCCTGGAACAGATCCGAAGTACTGTCAAGTTTTGGCTAGCAAAGGACTCTTTAAAGAGGTGAAGGGCAGACTGTTCAAATAAAGGGCTGCTTAAAGGTTTTGGTGGGAATAATCCCTGCTGATCAGGCTCTGATGGAGGGAGCATGTTCTGCTCCATCCACATCCTGAAACCATTAGTACTGGTTTTGATATTTACAGAACTGCACAGTGGGAGCAGAGACAAGCCACAACCCATGAGCATATATCTGTGAGTGTAAATATACACCCATGAGCATAAAACAGCTGTTTCTGGGCCATTCTAACACTCTTTTCTACTGCCATGCCTGCCAGGGTTATTCTTCCTTATTTCTAAGAGTAGTTTCCCTTCTTTGATGACTAGAAGGCATGAATTTATAAAGGTATTATATATATATATATGCCCACTTACACCCCTGGCATACATGCATATCTAGTATCTCTTTCTTAGTTTGCAGAGTCCTCCAAGTTCTAATATAAAAATAAATCCCGGAGACTGATATGCGAGTTCCCTCTTGTGACCAAGTGATGTTATAGCAATACCTGAAAGTACATACAAAATATGTGTTTAACAGAAGAGACATTTAGAGAGAAACAAAACAACGCAAACTGCAGAGAATGTCAATTTTACATTTTTTTGTTCACCAGCCACTGGTCTAACATTAAAAAGAAATAAAACTTACACCATCTGTGCATAGTACAGAAAAGAATGAACAGGAATATGTCAGTGGAGAAGACTATCAGAAAAATTAATTTAAAAGGAAGATGAGGTTGCTAAAGCTAAAATATTATTTTATCTATGCATGAATCCTAGGCCCCATAGATAAGATCCACATAAGGTGGAGGAAAATAGCTGACACCTCTTCTATAACCTTAATTGTTATTAGAATTTCCCTTCCTGGCAGAGGAACTGCAACAAATCAACTTCCTTCTCCTGCCAACTGGGTGAACAGATTTTCCCAAATCTGTGGAAAAAACCCCAGCCCTTGGCAATGGTAGAAAAAGGAGGTAAGGACAAAAAGAGAGCATGAATGATCACAATATAGAATTGAAGGGTAACTTACACAGTTGCTGGATCTCTTCCTCTGATCTGAAGCAGGGTTTTGTATGTCTAGACCATCCTTACCCAAAACTTTCTTACCTGCTTTGAGCTCTTCAAAAGAGGGTTCTGGAGGCTTCACAGGCAACTTTTCCAAGCCATAACTCTGCTATAAAACTACAAAGCTTTTTCTGGTACTAAAGCTCAAAATGTTTGCCACTGTATCAGGTGCTGACTTATCACGTATTTCTTTTATCAGGTATTTTTCTGAACAAATCAAATCTTCAGCTGCCTACTATGGACAGCCTTACTTTTCTAAGGCCTGTGTTTTCTCAGTCTGAAGGACATCTATTAGTTAAAGAGGGTAATCAGAATCAAAAGTACTAAAGACAGCATCTTAAAGATGATTTGTCGTGTGATCAATTCAAACACATTCATCGGAACCTCAGTGGATATGGCCATTACAAAAGATTTCATTACTCAGGTCAGACACTGTGATCTCTATACAATACCAATAAACAGAAGCTAAATTAGCTGCCAGGTTATTTTTAACTCTGCTTAGATAATATTGAGTCAGAGGATCAAATAACCTGTGCTTCACGGATTAGCGGGCAGTTACTCATGGAAAGTGTCACAGAACTAATACATTAATAACCTAATAGGCACTAACAGCCCTGAGCAGCCCAGGCCTCACCCCCAGCCTTGCCCAGGGCCTCAAGTGCCCATTTAAGCTCAACCCTAGCCTGTCAATCCATCTCTGAGCAAAACAGGAGCTTGTTCTGGGCTGCAGCCACTGCCACCTCTGAGACTGGCCAGGAATCCTGACCTGGCTTGACCGTGGAGCTGCCTCACCCCAGAGACCTGCTCCATGATGTGGCTGTAACTGGCTGTCACCTGGGGACCTGCCTTGCTGACCTGGGTGGTGACCCCTGCCCAGCTGGCTGCCAGAGCCCTGGCTTCCAGACAGCCCTTTTCATACTGGAACCTCCTTCAAAAAGTTAAGTGATTGAAAAACTGGGGGGTTTGCTCAATAGAGATTATATATATATATATATTGTTTTTAAATTAGAGATTGAAACACATTGGCCCAATGGGGTTGAATAGTATGCCTACAGTATACCACAGGAATACAGCATCTCCACATAGTTTATTTTCAGTTAAGTTATAAACTATTAATACACCTTTGTGGTGGCTCTTTCCAAAGAAAGGACAAACAGCACCTGTATCAATAATTTTCTTATCTTGTTTTGCAGTTTGATGGGCACTCTTTACTGTACCTATTAATAATTTTATCTAATGATAAAATTTATAGACATATCTAAAACATATGTCTAGCATATATATCTATATATACCTATATAGATATCTAAAAACTGTAATATAACATCTTACAGAATCACAAAATACAACAAAGGGATTAGATTGCAACACGCTTAGAGTTACTCCCTTCAGTGATTCATGCTCATTTCTAAAGAGACATAAATGTCTCTTCATGTTGCATTTCTAAAAGTGCATCTCATAATGATTTGCTCACATAAACCCATGTTCTACCTCATAATTATAAGGGAAGGCTTTTGCAAAGAGGCATATAAATACACCATTGTTCTCCTGATTGTATTTCAGGTTCAGTGTGTATATTAGAACCTTTTACAAAATAACTTGGGTGATTTCTATTCCCAAGACAGGCTGTTTCTTGCTGCCTGCCTGTGCAGCAGCTGGTGTCTGCTCGTGAGCCTCCAGCAAACACGACATACTAACCCACTTTCTGGGCACGAGTCTCATTCACTGCTCCAGCCTGCACAGTCAGGTTTAAATTGTTAAAGCTGCAGAGTTTGATCACAAAGTTTGAGCATTTGGGTTTTAAAATAAGATTTATAATGAAACCTTTAAAAGGCACGGCTACAATATAGGACTTATTTGGCTTAGCACATTGATACAAATTCAACAGCTTTCAGAGAGAAGCTAAGATTGATGTTGAATATCCTTCAGCATGGAAAAGATGGGGCCTGAGTGGAATTACAGCCAAAGCACCATGGCCTCCTCTGTGAACTTCCAAGAGCTCAAGACAGCAAACACTCATACAAAAGTTGTAAAATTTGGTTATGTAGATTTGTCAGAATAATGATCGTGATTAAAATAAAGCAGAGCTTTGCATTAAAATGTGTAAGTCTTGCTGAAATTCAGCTATGCCAAAGTAGGGCGTCAAAAAAGCTGGCAATGAGTTCTTTTTGAGAAATTTCTATATGAACTGACTTTGTACAGTACAATACACTGTATGGCTTCCTACCTGATATTACAATAAACATCCTTAACTTATTTCCTTAATTTTTTTCTGAACTCTCCCCTCTCACTTTTGCAGTCCCTCAATTAAAAACTAGTTAAGAAATGGCCAATAATTTCTAGACTTTTCCCACCGTCCTTGTAAAGCTTTCAAGTTCATGGTATACTGATTCTGAATTGACATATATTCATTCTTTGGTCTCAGGGAAATTTTGATTTCCTGAATGCTTTCTTACACTAATTAACTCATGGCTTTATTCAAACTGTTTTTCTTGATTACTACTTCAAAGCCCAGTGATAAAAATTTTGAGTATCATTCTTGATCAAAGTACAGAAGGAGTATGTATTATGAAACCTGAGTGAATTATTATGCAAAACAGTCCTGTAATCACCATAAACATGAGAAGTTAGTAGACTGTATCTTTCTATAAATCTGGTTTGAGGAGAAGCAACCACAGGAGGAAGGCTAAGCTCGACTTTGAGTGGCTGGATGACGTGGGCAGTAACGGCTTAGATAAACTGGGCTGTATCCAGGATCCCAGTGTGTATTGGGGCCAGGCTGGCTGGGGCTCTGAGCAATCTGCTCTAGGAGAAACTGTCCCTGCAAGGGCAAGGGGTTGGAGCAACTTGACCTTTAAGGTCCTTTCCAACCCAAACCATTCTATGATCCACTGGTGCAGTTTCCCTTAATTTTTGCATCTTGTGCATGACATGAACGATTTGGAGACACCAGCAGAAGTTCTGTGCCAGGCACCCGGGGTATGAGTAGAAGGGAGAATCTCTTGGGTAGGCCCACATTTGTGCCTATTTCCTGCTGGTACTGTCTAATCCACAGCTGATTATTTTTTAAAATTCATATATACCTGTAAGCATTTGAGCAATAATGACTACACCTATAAAATGCATAGTTCTTTTATACTATTTTCTCCTTGTCCATTTTAAGTTAGGTATAAAAGGCATTTCTGATAGACCAGATCAAAACAGGAAACTCTTCTATGCAGAAAGCCTCAGAAATGAACCTATATGAATCTTTCTAAAGTGCATTTGAACCTGTTCCTGCACAGCAGCCCAAAGGTTATTGGCAATGCACCAGAGAAACCCATGACTGGCGGATTTAGATAGTAGCTGCAAATCTGCACTAATCTCTGTTTACAATCTATCCTTTACTACAGTCTACAGAGAGTAACTACTAAGTTAAAGATGGTTTTCATAGCAGTATTTACTGAAAAAAAAACAGTTTAAAACCATATACTAGGGAAAAAATACTTGAAAAATTTACCTGGAACTTAATCTCCTACTTCCTGTAAGCTCTGAACAAAGCAGACAAGAACCATATAGGTAAGAGTCATTTTGGTAGATTTTCTAAACTATAGTGATTTTAAGTGTGCTATGCATTTTGTTTCTCTAGTTGAGGAAACGGAAGATGACTTGAAAAATTGAGAAATTTGAAGATGTCACAGTGACTGTATGAGAAATATTCCTTTCAGTTTGTTTCATTAGCCTTTCAACATGCTAATTTTCTAGGTTTTTAGATGCATGGGAATAAACTGTCTCCTGATGTCACACAAATTGTCAGTTAACTTTTGCCAGCTTTGGTTTTATGTAGGGCAGATATAATCTACCCTGGAAATGCTGCACACGATTAGCATTACCGCTTCATAAAAAAATGACATAAAGGCTTATTATTGGTAAATAATTGCTATATGCAAGAGCCAAAAAATCGTGGCTGCAAGTGTTTTGCAGTTGGTAATAAAACTTCCATTGTTCAGATGCAGCTAGATATAACTACAATAATAAAGCAGCACTGATTAGTGATGAACTGTTTGCATTGTATCTGCATAGATTAGATCTGCAAGCTTTTTGAAAATTATGCTTTAGATAAAAAATTAAAAGGCATCCTTAGAGGATCTGCACTTTGGATGTGATGCAGTGCTCAGCTGTCTCTCAGTGGGGTGTTTGGGGAGGCCCCAGAGAAGATACACAGCACAAGCAGGGAAAGCCTTGCTGTTCAGAATGGGGCCCTTTTTGGCCAAAAGACTGCTAGCAATCAGTAAAAGCTGCTTGTACCCCATCCTCCTTTGAGTCTATGATTCTATGCCTAGCTCCCATAGGAAGGACAGGGGATGGCTCTGCCTGGAGGGAACAGCCTCTGGAAGAGGCTTATGGAGCAGTTTCCAAGGCCAGGGCTGCCCAGCTCAAGGACAATGAAGGCTAACAGGCATTTCATGTCAGGAAATTATGGAAAACACACGCGGTAGGAAATGAATGTGAGCCAGTGTGTGCCCAGATGGCCAAGAAGGACAATGGGACCTGGCCCATATCAGCAACAGTGTGGCCACTGGGACCAAAGAAGGGATTGACCCCTGTACTTGGCACTGGCGAGGCCACATCTCCAGTGATGCGTCCAGTTCTGGTGCTCTCACTTCATGGACACTGAAGGGCAGGAGTGAGCCCAGAGAAGGGCAGAGGAGCTGGGGCAGGGTCTGTAGCCCAAGTCTGGTGAGGAGCAGCTGAGGGGCTCCACCTGGGGATAAGGGGACTCAAGGGGGACCTCATTCTCCCACTCCCTGACAGGAGGGTGCAGCCAGGTTGGAGTCAGGAACCAGGCAACCAGCAATAGGATAAGAAGACATGGTCTTAAGCTGGACCAGGAGCGGTTTAAGTTGGGCATTAGGAAGAATTTCTTCCCAGAAATGTCATCAGATATTAGAATGGGCTGCCCAGGGTGGCAGTGGGGTCACGATCACTGAAGGTGTTAAAGCTGGACATGACATTTGGTGCAGTACAGAAAATCACACTATGAAAAGCCATTGTCCATAAAGGAGACAGAGGAGTCCTGCAACTTTATTCGAATAAAGGGAGAGAATCCACTGAGGCTCATGCCTGCAGATTTTGGTTTCAGAGGGTGCAGCCTCCTTTTATCCCAATCTTTCCTCATCGGCTGAGATACTCGGAACAGCCTTCCCGAACTGTCTACCACATATCCCCCCACAACCCCCAACCTGCAGAGTTACCCGAAGGTTCAGGAACTCAGGCTTGTGCGGACCCGTTTGTCTGTTTCAGGAGTCAAACTGTCTGGCTTCTGTAACAAACGTGTGGCTTGAAGTGGATAGAGACATTAATAGCTATTTCAAAGACGTTAACACCCATAAGATTATTTGGAAAGACATGAGCACACATCTTTCCCATCAATGCCACGGTCTGTTTGACAAGTTGGTGCTTCGTCACGGGTTGGACTCGCTGATGGCAGAGATCTTTTCCAACCTAACTGATGGTGTTCTGAGATGGAGGCCTGGCGAGGGGGGAGCATCAGCCTCCTGTCTGTGGGGGCCCGGCGAGAGCGGGGCAGACCCGCTCTGTGGTGTCGGGCACCGCTGCGGGCCCAGAGCCCTCACCCGGCCCCCCCCCCCTCGCCGCGGGCCCCCCTCACAGGACACGCACACATCTCAGAAAAAAAATCTCTAACAACAGCGAGT
>JAHLSL010000025.1:8861989-8884751 GCA_025920805.1 Petroica traversi | reverse complement strand
GGGGGGGGGGGACAGGCCGCGGGGGCGGCTCGGGGTGCGGAGACAGACGGGTAGACAGGCGGGCACACGGACGGACGGACGGACGGACAGGCAGGCAGACAGACAGACGCACTCCGCGCCCGGAGACTTTAATTGTCCGTGAGTGCCAAAGCTGGTGGAGGGTTCAGTGTGCGGTACCCCGAGTTTGTGCCATGCCGGGAGCTCTGGCCGAGCTGCAGGAGCGCGGTGCCCGGGAGCTGATTCTCCCATGTATGAAGAGCTTGTTAAAGTTGGGTAAGAAGGTTTCAAGAAAACCTGTAGAAATAACAACAATTTTTTATTCCTGCCGTAGGCGTATAGGTGAGTCCTCAAGAGAGCTTTTCTAAAAAGCTGTGCACCTTCAGATGTGTAATCGAGTAAAATAAGGGGTCTTGGGTATTGGGCACAGGGGAGTGGCCTCCTTCTAAAAATAATGCATCAGCAGAAGTCCAATCTCTAAATTTCATCCCCGAAATAGTACGAAAAGTGGCGATGCGTTTGTATTTCTTCAGTTAAAATTAATACAAGCATTAAGATGTTCTGCTGAATGTGGTTATTTTTGGAACTCTGAGGATTTATCATAGATGTACTAAAAATGTTGTAAATCCTTTGAGTCAAAGGCTCAGTTTTGAGAAAAATGAGGACTGATTAAATAATCCTCTTCAGAAGCAAAAATGCTGCCCATTAAAAGTCTGATACGCCGTAGATGAAGGAAAAGCTTAATCTCTTAGCTGATCACCCTGAAGGACTAGATCTTCTGAGAATTAGGCCTAAAATGTGGTTTTTTATCTGTTTTGCACCGTACTCAGTGGTTAAATTTCTGGTGGCAGCAGTTTTCCAGGGCTGCGTGCCTTGTGTTGCTCTTGTTCCCCGGACAGACTCTGAATTCCAAGTTCCTTAACGTGTTGAGGGGCTGACCTCAGTACTGTCACTGAACTGCGATTTCTGTAAAGACACTCTGGTTAATGGGACTGGTATTTCTGCCGTGTAAGGCAGGTCCGTAAACATTAATTTCCAGTTGTTAGAAAGTTAAAGCGTAATTATCAAGATGCCTGCTTTATCCCAGAACATTTCTAAGCTTGGTTTTTTGGAAGACTTTTTATTTCTCAGGAATTCAATTTTTGCTGCATTTGTGTTTAGTTGCTACTGTTTCTACCAGAAAAATTATTTTATAGTGTTTTATTAATTCCTGTTGAGTGCCGGTGTTGAGAACTGGAAGGAATATCTAGAAATCAATGGTGTCAGTTACTTCTGTGTGGCTTGAATCTGTAATATGTTTCATTGTAGTAATAAAACCTCTTTTTGAACTGATGTTGTAGCCTGGGAAGTAGTGAACAGCTATTTGCTTATCAGAGCCACTGCTAACCACTTTTCAAATCCCCCACCAAGCCGCCCTGCCACAGGAGAGGTTTTAATGTCTTAATTTTAGCAGAAGTTTACAACTCTGCTGGCAGGATAAGTTGCAGAAACAGTTATTTAACTTGGTTTTTTTTTCCCGAATCCTGTTGGTTTTAGTGGATTTGAGGTAGTTTGAGTAGGATAATGTGTAGCTGTCAAAATACTCGATCACAGGTAGAGCTGGGGGGTGGGGGCGTGCACCAATTTTTGATACTTTCCTTTGTAAAATGAGGATATGAATAGATTTTATAAGCCTCAGCAGTTATCAAAGTGTTTCATTTAAATTACTTTGTTGCTGCTGGTTATCTTTGATAATCATTTAGATAATTACCTTTGATAAGAATTTAGTGCTGTTTGCATAACAAGCTTGTATTTGATTTTATCTCTGATAACTATAATATTTTTACTATATGCATTTCTGCTTACATAAGCTAACATGATTTACATTGCGTTGGATGCTTCATGTGGCCTTAGACACTCGGATGTAAATTAAAAGTGTACTGATTATATTTTTATTGCTAACAGTCACTTTCAGTAACTTTTTTTTTTTAAATGTATTATATAAATTTCTGCTAGTTCTTATCTGCAGTGTAAAAGTATGGTCTTCTTTGTCTGCTGAGGGGTCTTGGGACAGGTCTGTTCAAGGGAAGCTCTCTTCTTCAGGGATACTCCTGGTTATTTGGCTGTTACAGGAAACCAGTTCCATCTCTGCTGAGCATTGTAGGTAGTCTTTATTGACTACCTGTATTTGGTACAATTATTACTATAAAAGAATATGACTGTCCTTTTCTTAATTTTCGGATGTCATTTTACTGTTAGAATTACTTTTGCCTGTAGCTGCATGAGAAGTGGTGGGAAGAATACTGAAATCCTGAGTTCAGAACAGGTGGAAGGGTACTCCTCTCCCAACCCATGGTGGTTATGAAAAGGCAATATAAAGTTTATCACAAGAAAGATTTCAGGTTTTTGTTGTGTTTTTATAAAAAGAAAACTCCATTATATTCTTAGGGGGTAAAGCTTTTAGTGATAACATGTGATGAAAGACTCTGAAACACAAACTTACCTGTAACGTAGTATTAAAGAAAATAATGTGAAGGGAGGCATGGGATTTTTAATCTGAACCCCTTGCAGTGCCTTGTGATGCACCTTCCCAGGTGGCCAGGCTGTCACCTGGATTCTGGGAGCTTGTAAACAGGGAGGTGGCTGCGGGCTGGGTGCTTTGTTGTTGTGGGAGCTGCTCCTGCCGTGTGACTGCAGCCAGGCCTGGGCAGGTGCTGCACATGTTTGTGGTAGGAAGCTGAGCCGTGCAGCCTCTGTGTGTTCATCATCTCTCACACGGCTCCCCAGGCCATTAGACAGCCTTCCACAGAGGGAAGAGGCAGGAAAAAACATTTGGGTGGGTCTCTTTCTCTATTTTTCTTGTCTCTTAGATTACATTCGTAGCTACAGTGTTGTTTAGCAAGATTCACTGGTAGTGGTAACAATAATGCAAATGCTGAATAACTTGCTGTTTACGTTGTACTGTTGACCAATAAATGCAAATGCAGTTGCAGCTTTTGTTTCCTATCACTTTTATACTTAATCTGACCTCATATTTCTCTCAGTGACAATATTTGCATTGTGGGATAAATCATCTTTTGTTAAGATGATCCCCTCAAGCTCCTTTACTAAAGCAAGAAAATATATAAATTGATGTAGATGTATTTCCCTATCATTTTTGCATTGGATATAATATGAAATAGTTTTTTTTCAAAACTAACACAGGTTTTTGTGGTTTTTTATCTGGACAGGTGGAGAGAGCAGACAGATGCATGTGAGTGCCCCATGGCTGCAGCTGCCTCTGTTCATTTATTTATTGCCTGTTGTAACTTGGAAGCATTCTTTAGGTAAGAAAGTTGCTTCAAAATATGTGGTTTATAAAGTTAATATGCTTCTCTGTTGAATTTTTAAATTACATCTCAGTGTTTTGTGCTCTCAGTTATAATGTTATTTAAGAATGCTGTTTATATGTGGCATTGTAAACCTTTTATTTCTTAGACACTGGCAGAACTTAAGAAAGTGAATTCTGCTGTACAGACTCTGCTCACTTCACAGGAGAGGGAACATGTGATACTTGCAGACTGTGTAATACAAGGCCACCATAAATGACAGATTTCTTCAGGTGCCACCCACAAACAGAGTTACTAATGAATAGCTGCTTTCTCTTTATAGACAAGCATGACTACTCAGCTCTAAATTTTCTGGTGTGTGAGCTGAGCAGCAGTGTTACTTGCACAGATTGCTGTACTTGAGTTTGATTTTGTGTGGAAGATGGGGGCTACTTCTCATGTATTCATAAATAATGAGTACTATACCTTTGTTAAGCTTGAATCTAAAAAGCAGATGTTACCTGGGTAGTTTTTCAAAAGATGATGATATGACTTGGGAGAATCTAAAGTCTTGTCCTATTTTTAAAGAAAAATAGAGAAGTTTAGCACTGGAAGGTTTCTAAAGATGTATTACTAGTTGAACACAATACTTGGTAAACAGGTTCTGTTTCTAAAATCTGTCATGATTTAGTGAGGTTGGGTGTTGCTGTTCTTGTAGCATTCCTTTAAAGCATCTTCAGATAATATAAAATTGGTAACTGGATGTGGGGGGTTTGGGTCTGTTTTCTCATAGTGCACCAAGATACTCTGTCATGCTAAGATATAGGATAGTGTTTTCATTAGTATATGGGGTGATATTTGTACATTATTGATATCTTTTTTCCAGAAACAGTTTAATTAGCCAAAATTATTTGTTTACTGTGAGGATTATCATGGTGCAGTAAGCATACTTTTCAAGTAAAAGTGAGTAAAGTTTAAAGCCAAGAGTCTTTAAATGCCTAAGTATTAGAGGTTCTGTCTTTAAGTATAAGTTTTGATTCACAAGGTTTTGGTACAGAATAGGCTGAAAAAAACCACATTGGTTGTCAAGGTTTGAGGTTCTCTTTGGGTAATGCTCAAGAATTCAGAGGTGTATCTGTGTTCCAAAAGAGTGCTCTTGTGACTAAACTGTAGCTAATGCAAAAGCTGTTTTCTTGCCAACCTTCACCTTATTTAAATGGTATTTCTCAGATAATTTTGGTAAAACAAATTTGCTTGTTACAGTCAGTTGCTCTGCTTCCATGTCTGCCCTGCAGAGCAGTGGGTACTATTCATTTCAGTCTTTGTTCCAAAATTGATGTTAGTCCTTCTTATGGGTTTCCCAGACATTGCAGAATAGTTTTTTTTTTTGGTTGGTGGCTTCACAGGTTGGTTCATCTTCTGGGACCCATCCCTGCCTTCTGGTTAAGGAATCCGTGCACACATACAGGATGACTCAACAGTGGGATGGATGTTCAGATACCAGAAAGGTGCTGGTAACTTGACAGGAACCTCCACATTCTTTGGAGGTAGGGCTGTGTTCGTGTGTGTCTGTGAACCTCTCATTTGAATACTACCTGGATTATGTAACATGGGACTGTAATTTAGCTAAGTTCAGTTGTGCTTTAAAATATATATTGTTCATAAAAGTGTTCAGAATGAAATAATGTTTCTAATTTTTGCAGTAAATATTGGGGCTTCATGTTTGGCAAAAATGTTGCAATGTGCAGCCAGTGGAACCTTTTTCTGGCTTTGTATCCCACAGTGAGTAATAGGAATTAATTTTGCTAGATTTAAAAGACTGTATTATAGAATACCAAACATAAAATTCTGGAGATGGCAGTTTCTAAAGGCTGTAGCAATAAGATCAAGTTCTGGCTAAATTCCAACTGGCAGAGCATGGATGCTGTGTATATCAGCAATACCTTGCTGCATCTCTTCCTACATCTTGAGTGCTGCTTCTGGTCTGTAGCTTGATCTGTGGTTTAGGGAAATGTCCTTTCTAGTTGTTCTCAGATGCCAGAACTTCTTTGTGGGAGCCAAATTAGCACCCATGAAGTTCAAGTAAGTTTCAGTTAAGATAAGAAAAATTTCCACTTTTATGAGAAACCTGTCTTTAACCAAAATATTGCAGATCTGCAAGGGAATAGCAGTAGCAAGGAGAAACTTCTCAAACAACAGCATTTGTTCAATTTCATTTTTTTGTTCTGTACTTCAGTTTTAGGAAACAGCCAAGTTTGTAATTCCTCTCAAGTAGGGGTAAGGAAAAACAAGTAACAGGTATATTTGACTTAGAAGAAGACTTGCTAAATTTAGCAAGGCTATGAGCAACTGTAAGAGAAAGTTTTGTAATGGTTAATTACTACATCCACACTTAATAGTTTGGAATGTCCATTTGTTGTGTGACTTAGAGCAGTCTAAAACGTGGTTGTATGGATGATAACCTGATGGTCTAATAGCAAAATGTTTATTCATACTGAGCCTGCATCTTCATTACATCAGTTGCACTATTAATGTAAGCCATGTGTCGATTCAGGGAAGAAAAACTATTATTGGATATAATTTAAAAAGTGTTGCTGGCTTATCCTTCTGCATATATTGCTGATTCCAATCACTAATGGAAATTTAAATAGACTGGGCGATTATGTATAACAACTGCTAAAATAAATTCCTTGGTGATTGAGATAATTGGTCAGGAAGTCAAGCAGTAGTGAAGCTGATCATATGAACAGCCCTTAATAAATTGGCTACATTGTTCTTTCCAGCTTCTCAAAGAATGCATACTCTTTCTTTTCATAAAAGTAGAATTTGTCAGACACCTCATGAGCCAGACAGATCAGGTTTTATTTGGGAAAAATGGCAGATAAATTTTTGATAGGATAGTGTGTATTTTGGCAGCGGTTTTGCAATACAGGGATTTGTGGGGGTTTTATTCTTCCTTCTCCCTTCCCCCCCTATAATGAAGATACTATGGAAAATTTTCAGTCCAGAAAAAGCAAGCTGTGAGGGTTGCCATGGAAGTTTGTTCAGTAAAAATAGATAATTTGCTCTGTTCATTCCTGGAAATTGCATGGTTGCTTTGAAACGATTCAGTTCACACAGGTTGGGAAGAGACAAGGTCTGGATGAATATCTGGTTAGTGGGACATTTGAGACGGGGTCTCAACCTGTACTAGAAAGAACTGGCAAAGACAGTTGTTAAACACTGGGTGAAAATCAGAAATCAGTCTAAAATGGACTTGGTTAGATTGCACTGCTTCAGCAGAGCTTTTTTTCTTATGCTGTTCTTCTCTGAGCTTGTGTGGGAAATGTCCCTTGTTGAAGTAGATCTGTACAGTTTGCTGATTTCCAAGGTCACTGTCCTTTTCCTGCTGAAAAACAGCATGTGAACCTCACTTACTTTGCCCTGCTTTGATAAGTGGCCTCTGAAGTTTTTTATTGTTAGTCATACAAACATTATTCCTCTGCTTGGCACGATTTGGAAGAAAAAAGAAAAAAGGAAGATGGGCAAAACTTTTCAATCTGATTCTTCTGAACGTGTCTCTTCCATGTTTATTTGTGTTTAAAAAAGGAGATTATTTATTAAGTTTTGGAGTTGATAAACTTTTTTTTAGAGACATTGAGTAGATTCCATAGTTTGTCAACTGAGTTTAAATTTAAACTGAATCAATTTTCTGTTTCTGAATTAAATTGCTGTTAAATGCTTTTTGTTCCCTACAAAATGTTTTATGTACTCTGAAATACTAATGCTTGGAACTACTCCTGGTAAATTAACAAGTCCAAGTTCTCCAGATTCAATCCAAATTGTACAAAACAAAAGGTACTGAGAGAGAAGGTCCTTGCCAACTTCTATGCACTGGATATTTATGCACAGTTCAATATCAATGTCAATGCTTCTTTTCAAAATAACATGCTGTATTTAAATTTTATTAACTTGTTATCTCTCACTGTGTTTCCAATGCCTTGTCTTCCTTCCTCCCCTAATCTTCTGTATTTTTCTATAGACCTATTGTATGTGAGACCTTTCAGGAGCCTGTGCAGTTTGAATAAGTTGGATTGTTACATTCTGAAACTTTCACAATGAAGAGAGCTGGGCAGAAGGTTGAGGCTGGAACTGAAGCTCCTGGAACATCACAGACAAGCAAAAAACAGAAAACTACTTTATATAGCCCTGGGTTTGGGGAATCTGACATGAGCACCTTGATGGACTGGAGCAGCCTTCCACACCACGTGATTCTGCGTGTTTTTCAGTTCCTGACTTTAGTGGATCGAGCCAGGGCATCTTCTGTTTGTCGAAGGTGGAATGAAGTTTTTCACATCCCAGACCTCTGGAGGAGATTTGAATTTGAACTTAGCCAGCCAGCCACTTCTTATTTAAAATCTACACATCCAGATCTCATTCAACAGATTATCAAGAGGCATGCTGACCATCTGCAGTACGTCAGCTTCAAGGTAAGCCGTGGATGAGCGGCGGCTCAGTCTCACGTCACTGGGCACAAGGGAGGCAGCTGCTCTGTGTCAGCTGCCTTAGGGCTTCTACCTGGCAAGTCTTATGTTTAAAAATGCAACTACTGCAACATTTTATTTCCACACGTGCAGACAGTTTCATCGAATTTTCCACACTCTAACCTCTGCAGATTAAAGCGAATGTCATGCTATAAAGAGGAGGAAGGTGAGAAAAAGTAAGAGATGTGTTCACAGTTACTCTTCAGGCTTACGAATTTTGGATCAGTTCATTATTTAAGATGTAAAGGTGTTGTCCATGTAGGTAAAATGGATTAGTTTGCTGGAGCAAAGACTTTGTCAGGTCTTTTTTTGGCTCTAAAATTTGGCATTTTAAGGAAAAAGCATACATATTTCTGTTTTCTAGAACCAGTACTGATACAGTATTGCAATAACATGAGGTTATTTGAAGACAAGACTTAAATTTAAGTTAAGTGTTCATACTAGAGATACCCAGCAGTCACACTAAGGAAAATTTTTTCATAGTAACTTCTTTGAACTCTTTCTGGTCTTGAAATTTCCAGTCAGTGTTGCACTTTGTGATAATTGCAGTCTGGAGCAGTACAGCTGAGTAGATGTGGAACCTGCAGTCTTGGATTTCCATGGTGCTGTTTTCTAAATAATACTGAAGAATGACTCATTATTTTAAACTTGCTTTTATAGGTTGATAGTAGTACTGAGTCAGCAGAAGCAGCCTGTGACATCCTTTCTCAGTTGGTGAACTGTTCTATCAAGACACTGGGTTTGATCTCTACAGCAAAACCAAGCTTCATGAATGTCTCTAAGGTAAGTTTCTACAAACTGTAACTATCATATTTTAATTCTCTTTTAAACCACTTTAGCTTTCTTAATGTTCTGTTCTTCAGTTGATGGTAATTTTTATGAAAGTCTCTTGTTACTTTGCAATAACAGAAGAGTTGCTTTCTGGAAAATAAGGGCCATTTCTTTTTTTCTGCAGAAAAATTCTAGATACTTGAGGCTCATTACTATATCCAGTTATCACTGTAGCTGTCACTGTATTACAGCGAAATTATAAATCAGAGTAGAAGAGTTAAATAATGAGTGTAAGGTTAATTTTGTCATATGCAGCAACATGTTTTTAAACAAAGAGATCCCCTATGTTCTTTCTTTGTTACGTGAAAAAGGGGATGCATAGGAAGTGGTTTTCTTTTAATTTCTGTATGAGGTTAAAGCACTGAAATTCTGCCCATCTTTACAGAAGTTTTTCCATCTTTCAATTTCTCCAAATAGGCTCATTTTGCATCAGCACTGACAGTAGTTTTTGTAAACTCCAAGTCATTATCATCAGTCAAGATAGATGACACACCTCTTGATGATCCTTCCTTGAAGGTTCTTGTTGCTAACAACAGCGATACTCTAAAACTGCTAAAAATGAGCAGCTGTCCTCATGTTTCACCTGCTGGTGAGTATTGAATGTATGTGGAAAATGAAGTTGTAGAGCATCATAATTGACTTGAGTCTGGACAGTTGGAAGGTGAAGAAGGTGGTTGTTCCTGAATGAGTTGGGTGGATGAAGGACAGGGTGGTACTCATTTGACTGCATCTTCTGGAATAGTGGGGATTTTTTTTCATTCTCTCCAGCTGCTTTGCTACCTCTGATGATAGGGTTTGAGGAAGAAAAGCCTCCAAAATCAGTGCAAGCCTTTCACATATGCTTAAAGGATGTGATGTTCATTGCTTTACTGTGTAAGGGTAACCACATGTGTGTTCCTTAATGTGTACAGATTTGTAAACTTAACTAACTAGTGTTCTGTGGGAATACCACAAAACCCCTGATCCATGAATCAGCCACTGCTTGGTGGGATAAAGGGCGTTAAAACAATAATTGTCAGTAATTGTTTTGCAAGGTGCTGTGAGTGTGTACAAATTTCACAAACCTGTGGTGTAAGACTGTGTTTCCAGTTTCCAGAGTGCCCTCGTGTGTCCAGATCTGGGACTGGTAGCTTCCTCATTGGTTAGTGAAGGACTCACTCCCTTCAAAATACAGCCTTGCTGAAAGTTCAGATGGTTTTTTGGTCCCTTCTCATTTGCTTTTCTTCTGAAACCTTAATGCTAGGGAAAGGGAATCTTGGTCTGATCTATTCCTGGAGTCCACAAAAAGTGACTTAATCTGTACTTCATATTCCAGCAAATTAGGAGGAGTTTGGTTATTTAGGTCATAATTCACGGAAGGTTTAACTCTTAAACTGGGTGTCTGATGGTGATTTAAATAGTTTAGTTGAAAGTTGAAGGGAATGAGTATTAGGGAGTGGAATGGTGGCAACTTCAGCTGAATCTGACCTGTTTCAGTTGCTTCTTCAAAGCTGAGGAAGGTTGAGGGAGTTCTGCAAAGGAAGGGGCAAAGAGGAAGATACACAGATCCAAGATGAATTTGTCTGTTACCATTAAGTGTTAATGGCCAAAACCCTATAAAAGGTTGTGGATACCTAGAACTTGGTTATTTCATGGAGTTTGGATATAAATGTGAAAACTCAAGCCAACTTTACAGAGAATGATTGTGCTTATATTTGCTTTTCAGTTTACAGACTATATTTTTTTTTCTTCCTCAGGCATTCTTTGTGTGGCTGATCAGTGTCATGGACTTAAGGAGCTGGCTTTAAACTACTACATATTAAGTGATGAACTGCTGCTGGCTCTTTCAAGTGAAAAACACGTTGATCTTGAACACCTTCGCATTGACGTTGTGAGTGAAAATCCTGGACAAGTTCAATTTCATACCATTAAAAAGCAAAGCTGGGATGCTCTTGTTAAACACTCCCCCAAAGTCAACATTGTAATGTATTTCTTCTTGTATGAAGATGAATTTGATGCTTTCTTCAGAGAGGAAACACCTGTTACACACCTGTACTTCGGTCGTGCAGTGAGCAAGGCAATGCTGGGCCGCATTGGCATGAACTGCCCCAGGCTGATTGAGCTGGTTGTGTGCGCCAATGGACTTCAACCTTTGGATGATGAACTCATCCAGATTGCTGAGCGCTGTAAGAACTTAACGGCCATGGGGCTGGGGGAGTGTGAAGTCACCTGCAGAGGTTTTATTGAATTTGTAAAGATGTGTGGGGGCAGGCTTACTCAGCTTTCCATCATGGAGGAGGTGCTGATTCCAGATAGTGATTACAGCTTAGATCAGCTTCATCTGGAAGTCTCCAAACACCTTGGAAGAATGTGGTTTCCTGATATGATGCCAACATGGTAAATTCTCTGTGTGGATGAAATGGTAGAATCGGGGTGTCGCTTTCTATGCAAATAAAAAACTTAAAAATTAAATAAGAAAACTTTCTTCCAGATTTGAGTTTTTTCTTCCTTGAGAAAACCTCTAGTAGACTAACAGCAAAGCACTCTATAATAGTAATTGTATAGTGAAATAGAAAATAGATTTAAGTGTACTTAACATTTCTGAAAGTATGTCTGGGTTTACAGGTGCTTCAAACTTCAGTGAATTTGAGCTTCTCTGAGCTTCAGTTTAAACGTTCCATTTACTTTAAAGTGGTTTAGGGTTTGTTTTTTTTATGTCTTTTGTTTACTCTTTCTAACCTAGTCAGAAGAGAAATAGAGAAACAATTTTCCTTTAGGAAATCTATCTGTGGAAAGCTGGATAGAACTTTGAGTACGGTATTATTTGTCATGATGTTTTATATAGCTATTTTTTTAATTGTTCACATTTCAGTTGTAAAAGCTTGTATATTAAAATACACTAACCCAGGTTAGTAAGATATAATCTAGCTTAAATTCACAGCAGTATATTAAAATGTTAATAAGCTTATGCTTACAAAAAACTTTCCAGTTTTAAATTGCACTTTAAGTAATTTTGTCAGATTACAGAAACTGGAGAACGCATTGTGTACGGTATGTTTTTGTCTTATGCATTAAAATGACGGGAAAGAGATTTTGTTAAAATTACTGATTTTAAGTTTGGTTCTAGTTCGATTGCTTGAGTGAATAATAAAGCACTTTGGAAACTGTCAGGACAATAAGGAATAGCTTTGGATTTGGGCTCAGGTCTTTGTAATCAAAGATTGATGTCCGAATGCTGTTCCATGCTTTCATTAGTAAGAAATAAGAAGGAATTAATAAATGCGGCTAGTAAGAAGGAAAGATTAAATGCAATACAGTTGTCTTTGATCCATTTCTGTTTGGAGTCAAGGATTTAGGGCACTTAAATTTATCACTTAGAGGCCAAAATGGACTGTAGTGATCTCACCTGTATCTTACAGAGCTTTGTGTAAGCCCTGATTTCTAGAGAAAGGCTTGCAGGAGGTAATCCTGAAATATTTAATTCAGGACTGTTTAATACTTGTTGCTATTAATTGTTTTCTGAGAAAGATTGTATTATATTTATTTTCTTAAAAGGTGAAAGGCACGGTGAGTTGATGTAAATTAGAATATGTATTTTTGTGTTAACATTTTGACACTGTAAACTCAAATGCATTGTATATAAGTTTTGTTGTCATGATTTTGGTGCCACACTTGCTCTGTCTTCCTATTGATAATGAGGTGTCTACGAGAATTTGCTGGTGGTCTTTGTCACTGTTGTGGCTTAACCCTGGAGCCCCTCACAGCCAGAGGGAAGGGAGAGAGAGTTGACGGATGAAAGTCAGAAAAATCACGGCTGGAAATGGAGTTCAGTAGTAAAGCAAGAGCCACACATGCAGGAACCCCAAACAACAGAATTCATTCACCTCTTCTGTCAGCCATCTCCAGGAAAGCAGGGCTCCATCACACATAAACACCCCCCTTCCTCCTCCTTCCCCCACCTTTATATGCTGAGCCTGATGTCATACAGTATGGAATGTCCCTTGGGTCAGCTGGGCTCAGCTGTCCTGTCCATGTCACCTCCCAGATTGTGCCCTCAGCCTCCTGCCTGATGGGGCAGTACAAGGAGCAGAGCAGGCCCGGATTCTGTAAGCACTGCTCAGCTACAGCAAACACATCCCCATGTTACGAGTGCTCCATTCTAGCTTCTATGAAGGACAAGAAGTACCCCAGCCAAAAACAGTACCCCAGCATTCACAGCAGAGAATGTGTGAGTTTCTTCCCCACTTCACTAAACAGCAGCTGGAGGGTTAAACCACCCTTTGCTTGGACACACTTGTTCTCTGCTGGAAGCACAAGGATTTTAAGGTAACGCCTTAAAACACCAGACCTGAGTCAATAATGCTTTATTGCCTGTTGCACAGTTAAGAAGCATCTGCCTCTGGATAGTAGAGGCTGAGCTGAGCACTTCTATAATCCAGGGCATTATAATTTAAATGCAAAACTGAAATATTTCCAAACAGTATTTGGTTTACCATATGTTGTTTGCTTTAAATGGAAATGTAATAAAGCAGTTTAATCCATGCACTGACACTAGACTCATCCATCTGTTGGACTGTGTTGTGTTACAGTTCTGCCTTGCTAGAAGTCATGTATGTGACAAACCTTGGGAGAGACTGGAGAATGGCACTGTCATTTCATGTTTGTTCCTGCAACTGAGGATTTCTGCCATGAAAACTGTAAAATGGAGTGTGGACAAAGCTTGCAAGTTGGTGGGAAGTCCTAGAGTCCTCTGTGTCTCTCCACCCAACAGAACAGTGTTAGTGCATTTATAAACCCTGGTGGCAGAGCTGCAGTTCAGAGTGAACTCTTGAAAGGCTGTTTTAAATATTGTCCCTCTCCCAGTCACTGTCACTAAGGCAGTGTTTCTGTGAAGCCACAAATCATAGAATTGCTAAGGTTGGAAAAGACGTTTAATTAAGGTCATCAAATGTAGCTGTCGAATGTCAGCTTGCTCCAGCTCCAAGCTTCCAGTTAAACAGGCCTGCATTGATGAATGTTGGGATTTTTGATGCACTGATTTTTGGGAGAATTTGTTCTGCTCCCTGCTCTGAACAAGTGAGGCCAGCTGGTGCCTGGAGGAGAAGCTGACAGGAATGCACCTTCTCTGCCACAGGAGGGAGTGAGCATTTTGCATTTTAGCTGATTTTTCAGACTTTGAGAAAGCTTATAGCTAGTCATTGTTAATTTCCTGATTCTCTGGTAAATGCACATTCCAACAAAGACTCAAATCTTTTTTGTGAGTTCCTGTTGCCATCCAACAGGCACTGCTTGTATGAGGCCCCAAGTACTGAGTAGGGGATAGTATAGACTGTTGTGCATGGGAAGAAAAACAACTTTTGGATGCTGAGATGGATTTATTTGCAATTTACTGCATTTCAATTTCATTCTCTTTGCCCTTTCCCCCTTTCAAGATTGCTTGTAGGATCTGAGTGATCGCAGTTCTCAATGTGAATATGAGATGTGATCCCAGGAAATACTCTTTGCATAGGCAACATTCTCCCAAGGACTTGTCCCTTGGAAATTGCACCATTGTATCTTACGGGATGGATACAGAGTAGTTTTACACAGAATCCTGGTGAAAAAAGGGAAAACATTAGATGGCTGATGAAGCAATTGTTCTGTACTATATTTCAGAAATACCAACAATGTCTGTCTTGTCCATTCCACTGATTGCAATAGTGGAAATATCCAATAGTAGAGACACTGTGATCATAAAAATTAGATAATGGTTTGAGTCATTGACTTGGTGGAAGAGGTATGGAGAAGGCAGGGAGAAAGTGGAATTCATGCTGTAGGAAAGGGAAAAGCTGAAGACATTCTGCAGAACTCAGTTATTTGCATTGTAGCAGGAGCAAAAAGTGCTGCATGTAAGTGGATAGAAGAAAACATGGCTAAACTGCTTGGCTAACTGCAAGGTAATGCATCCTGTATGAGCTCAAAACAAAGAAATGTGAAATGAAAGATAGCTATTTACCTGATCCCCTGATTTGGACTCCATCATCAATGGCATTTCCATTGTGGAAGAATTTAACAGGCCCAGAGAGCTGGCCAGAGAAGGGAGCATACACGGTGGCCCCATCGGCACAGATCACATCCACTGCCCGGTGCTTCCCTTTGCCACTGCGTCTGAAAACAGACACATCATTACAGGAATCTCTGCTTAGGCCCAGTGCTACAGAGAGAGGTCAGGCAGCACATGGTGAGATCTGGAAATGGGTTGTTAGGACAGAAATAGTGTCAGTAAACTGGCTGAGGGATCTGCAAAGGTGTAGGTGAGGTAACGCCATGTAGGGTAGATGACCTGTTAGAGTTGGAGAAAAAAGCCTTTCTTCTAGGTCTTTAAATAAAACCATAGAGTCACAGAAAATTTAGTTATGTGAAGGACATCAAGTTCAATCTTCCACTTGAGTGTTTCCAACACTGGGTCAGGTCAGGCATGGCTTAGTTTGATATAAAGCTCCAAGCAGAGTGGTGTTAGGAACAATATGGGCAGCCTAAAAGTTTCCTGAAGTCCAATCTAAGCCTTCAAAGCTGTAATTCTTATGTGACCTAATCAGAGTTCAACCCTTATTTCAGTGGAAGAACAACAAAACCCCATGTGTTCCAATTGTATTACCTTGGAGCTCCATAGTATCCACAGCCATACTTATCACAGCCTCTTATCTCGTTGGTAGGGTTCCCAGCACACACTGCAGCCCAGCGCCCGTCCTGTTGTGGTGATGGTGGAACAGCTTTGAAATACAGGAACACAGAACACCAAAGTTAACTTCTAGATTGTTTTAACACTTGCATGTTTGCAAGTACTTTGTTTAATTTACAGTTAGGTAAGAACATACTGAAATTACATCCCCGTGCATGTAGTTGGACTTTCCTCCATAAAATTTGTCATTCTTAAGGAAATGTAAATGGAATGTAGACCTAAGCTGGATGGTAATGGTTCTAGATTAGGGTTTTTTCACAGAAGAAAAAAGCTTCAAATACAAAACCAAAAAAGAGCATTCCAGGTCCTAGAGTGCAAATCTACTCCTGTTCTGAGTTGCATTTTTTTGTTGTTAAGGGCTTTTTACCAGGCGTAAGCAGATGAGTAGGATCAGAGTGGTCGCAGTTCTCAACATGGATATGAGAAATAATGCCAGGATATACTTTTTGCATTGGCAGCATTTTCCCGAGTTGTTGCCCTCTGCGGATTTTGCCATGGTATTGGATGGGGTGAATGCAGACGAGCTTCACACAGTAACCTGGGAGAGATGGGACAGGAAGCCAGGTCAAGAAACATCAGCTGCATCTGCTCCTGGGGTGAGCAAGAAGCATTCCCTGCCAGCCTCTTACTGGAGGCTGTTAGGATGGAGCAGAAATGTGTTCAAGGTACCAACAAAGATGAAATCAAAGTTACTATATTTGTCAGGGCAAAAAAGAAAAAAGGGAGTTGGAAAATAGACAAGAAAACATCCTCTCAGCAGAACTGAGGGCATATTTCCAGTGCTTTATTTTTACGGTTTCCTGTTTTTTGATTTGGAGTTGTTATTTTCCTGCTACCTGTTTTTCAACTCCTTTCTTCCCTCCTCTCCAAGAAAAGCATAGGAAAGGACTGCATCCTGCTGGTGCTGTCTTCCAATATTTCAGCGTGCTAGAGAGGGTGTAAGATTAATCAACATTTGTGCTTGAATTGAAGAACCACAGAAACCTTGCTCGAGTAAATGAAGTGATTACTTGTGCATGCCTCACAGCACAACTGCTGTTAATTACTTGCCTGATCCCCTGATTTGAACTCCATCATCAATGGCGTTTCCATTATGGAAGAACCGGATGGGTCCCGAGAGCTGCCCGCTGAAAGGAGCGTACACCGTAGCTCCATCAGAACAGATGACGTCCACACCTGCGTGCTTTTCTTTGCCACTGTGCCTGGAGGCAGAAATACATAATCAGGGACATCTCTCAGGGTTAATGTTGTGTATCAATTCGTCACTTAATGAAGGATGATAGCTGAAGCTTGTCTAACAAAACTTTTTTACCTGCAGTGAAATTGAACAGAAGTAGCAGGTTTAAACCATCTTTCTTTTTTGTTGCAAATTGTTCACATTACCCTGACCTTCTTTAGAGTGGGATGAAATTTCAAATTTAAGCTCATTTTTAATTTTCCCAAGTTCATGGGATATTTCAAACTGCTATAGAAAACTACAATTTTTCTATCCCAAAATATATATACCTGTGCCCATGTTAAATATGTTCGGCATTTTCTCACTTAAAAATTTGGAAGTTGCATGATAAAGACAGGCACTTAAAGAGCCTGGGGAGAGTAGATGACAGGAAAATGCAGGAGTCATTCTACATATGAAAGCATTTTTTGAGAGAAATATAATCTGTTGTTTTATGAGGTCCCTACTTAAAGACAATGACGCTGGCAGACTTTTAGTTTGTGTAAATGAATCTACTCAGCTTCCTGTAAGCTGTTGTTGAGTGTTAGTTATATTTCTGGAGTATAAGCAACAAGGATAAATGACACAAATCCTTGAAATACTTCCATTTCCTTTATTCTGTCTGTAATTCATTTAATACTCCTGCTCCTTCACCCCTGCATTTGTTAGCAGAGATATCACTGTGCTTCTGTAAGATTGCTAAGGAATATCAGTAAGAGGTCCTGCAGACAAGAGTATTCTCTCATTCTGAGTGTCAGTTCTGTTTAACTGTACTCTTTCTCCTGCCTGAACATTTTGTTTAGGAAAGCAAAGTGACCCCAGTGCCCAGGCTCTGCTGTGTTACCTGTCAGCACCAAAATTCCCGCAGCCGTATCTGTCACAGCCGCGGATCTCGTTGGTGGGGTTCCCACTGCAGATCGGTGCCCAGTGTCTGTGCTGGTGTTGGGGCGGGTGTGTATCCAGCTGCTTGGTGAAAACTTCACATGGAAAAGAGGAAAAATTCAGCCATGTTCTTAGTCCAGTGCAACAGAAAATATTCAGGTGCCAAATAGGGTGTTTAAAGTAAAAGACGTGAAGTCAAAAGAGTTTGTAATTTCAGAAACTGTAGGTAAAAGAACATGACACAACCTGATATATAGACTTGAACCATTTTTTCCTGATGTCTTACTTTAAGGTATTGACGCTAAAAAGAAAACAAAGCTATAGATAAATACTTTTAAAAATAATTTGTGAAATAAACTATTTTTACTTTTTAATGGTGCTGGGTTGATGGTTGGACGTGATGATCTTAGAGATCTTTTCAAACCTTAATGATTTTGTGATTCTTTCTGAAACCTCCAACTCCTTCAGTATATGTCTCTTAATGCACACCTAATTCGATATTTTATAATAGTCATAGCCTCCAGCTACTTCAGTATATGTTTCTTAATGCACAGATAATTCCATATTTTACAATAGTAATAATTGTCCACATTACCGTCATTCTTCATAAAACTAGAGGGAAAGAAACCTCAGCATTATTTATGTTCAAGTGAATTTCAATAAATCATTATTGTCTGCCTAAACCCAGCCAAGCCCAGCTGCATTACAGCAATCTCAACTCACCAGTGGACACCAAGCTGACCAGAGCAACAAGACTGAGAGCAGGCATTCTGGGGCTGTGTCACCCGTGTTCTTTGATCCAGTCAAAGACATTGAACAGTTGCCACCTGAGGTATTTATGTGCTTTTGAAAGCCCAAGTCTGTTGTCTTGGCCAATCAGTCTCACACAAAGTATTACAGCTCCAGGCAGCTGGTGTTGCCATACTGGGCACTGTGGATGTCTTCAGGCTCTAACAGTTGTTAAAGCTGGTTGGGAAAGATGGATAAAATAATTGGGCTCTTAGCACACAGTAACAGATGGAAATGAACAATCCCACATTTCAGGAAACTCTGGTTGAGCTGTTTCTTAACATCTTTTCTTCCCCATCTTGAAGTAAGGGCACATTTAGGCCAAAAATGGTAGGAACCACAAATATGGTTCAGAGGATTAAGCTGGAGGGAAAAAGTGGGCAAAGCTCCAGAGTGGATGTCTCCAGTTTGT
The DNA here is from genome assembly GCA_025920805.1 of Petroica traversi. NCBI lineage: Eukaryota > Metazoa > Chordata > Aves > Passeriformes > Petroicidae > Petroica > Petroica traversi. The sequence continues at coordinate 8,866,114 of JAHLSL010000025.1, read as the reverse complement.
CCTTTGCTGCTCATTCCTCCCTCTGTGTTTGTGCCCATTATAGTTTTGTGACTGAGAACACAGAAAGTGTTTGGTGTCCATGAGTATTCACTTATGCTAAGAAATACAAATGTTATTGCATCAAAACATCTCTTTTTTCTGGTTGAGCTAAAATTGTCAATTATTTTACTTAAATCCATGAAGTCTGTTCAGTGGAACCCTGGTTTTTAACAGTGTAATACTTATTAAAACATCCTCAAGTCCGGAAACAACAGTTGCAAACCCACATTGCATGGGCAAAACTGACCTGGAGTTCAATAATTTTAGGTTTTAAAGTGATGCCTTTAGTAGCTTCTTGGTTTCAGCTATTGTAGTAAAAGCAGATTCCTTTGTGTCTCGTAATTGTTCAGTTTGATTTTTCTGCAGTACTTACAGAAAAGCATTAGGTTTTCTTTACAGACATGTCTTGGATAATACGAAATTTAAATGAGTCATGGTGCTTTCATATAAATTGTCTAAAATTTCAAGTTACAGAAACCTCTGGAAGTCCCACAGATTTTACTCAGAGAAGAAACAGATGTATCTCTGCCCCACTTCTTTGCAAAACCATCTGTACATTGTATTTTTTGAAAACCTCCATGGAACAAGCAGTTGGAGTCAAATATTTCACTTGTATTTCCAAGCTTTTCTTTACAGCCAATATTTAATCCCCAAACAATCTTTTAGCCCTCCCTGGGGTTATGACAAGTGGTTTGTCTGGTTTTATCCCTGCTGCTTTCTTCTCCATCCTGCCAGAAGAACTGCTGGTTTCCACACTCATAATGACCAAACAGATATTTCTGTAAAAGTTATGTCCTTCAGTCCAGTTTGGATGGGGTTTTAGTGGTAATTTGCTTAATATAATGGAGTCTTGGCTGATAAATGATACAATGTGCTGGTAAGGGTTCTCAGTGGATATTCAGGGTTTGGGAATGCTGCTTATCCCTGGACTGAAAGATGGGGTGTGTGGCTTTGTGTGATCCTTGCCAGAAACAACCTTCATTGCTTATTCTCCTTCATTTGACACAAGCTCTCTGTGAACACCCTGAGCTCTCCTGAACAGCAGGAGTCAGCAGGGGAGGTGGTATAGATGGCATTTTCAATGAACATTTTATAGCAGAAAGGTTGTAAAGTGTTTCTGAGCTTGGCTAGCTCTTTACTGGCTGCTGGAAGCTTTTTTCCTACTGCTGATGCCTTTTTCCTGGTGTTAGGAAAATGAAGCTAGACACGGTTAAGAGGGTTGGGGTCTTTACCTCAGTATTTTAATCAGGATCCTGTTTGATGCATCCACTTCGCCCAGGTGACAGCGTGGCAAATGCACCCCCGTCAGTCACACACACCAGTTACAGACTTTACACATTAGCAGATCTAACAAGGGGGCCCAATAATGGGGCTGGGGTGGGCTAACCTCTAGTTTACAGAATCCTCCTGTCAGGAGACCTTGGCTTCCTGAGACAGTAGGAACGTTTGGTCTCCCTGGCTCTGCAGTTCTGGGGTGTTCAGTCTCAGGCCTGCAGAACACTTACAAAACACTAAGCACTAAACTAAGTAAAAGGTTGCAAGTATGCATACTGCTAATACCTGTGGATACAGAGAACTGTGTAAAAGGGATGTAAAAGAAAAGACAAAAATTCCAGCATCACTGCAATCGAAACCATTTAAAAAGAAAGACTTTTTCAGAGAATGCCTGGCTATTCCCAGTTGAGGGGTGTCCAGTGGGATTTCTGAATAATGATTTTTCTCAACCAGATTTTATTTCTGATTTATTTCAGTTTGCAGTGGGAGAGTTTTAATTATCTCATTAGATAACTTTAGTCTGAGGCAGACCTGCCTTGAAAAGCTGCTGATTTTTATAGACTCCTGTGAACTCCTATTCTCCAAATCTTACCAAGGAAAGAATTGCAGCACTCCAATCTGCTCTACAAAGTCTTTTGAAGGAAAGGCTTAGTATAAAGCTAGCCAAGATGGTAGGCATGAAAAGGGGAGGTATTATGGGTGCACAGACACTGAAGAAGCTTTTCCTTGAGTCCTATTTTGCAGACTGGTGCTTTGTAAAATGACTCTTAGCTACCTGCTCTTTGCAATTTTTTTCCCATGTCTCCTGTGTGCAGGGCTAATTCCAACTCATAACTGTGTACATTTATTTTTATTTCTTCTCTATTAGAGATCCTAACAGCATTTTACCTTGCTCTGGTCTTTCAAAAACACATCAAAATGCCATTGCTACTGCAATATATCTAATGCACTTGTGGTAAAGTACTCTTAATAAAACAGCTTTCAAGTGTAGGATGATACAGTTGGGATGTCTCAGTGCATTTCCCCTCTTTCCTGGGTGAGCTGGCAGGTGCAGACATCTCACCTCAGGCATGAGAAAGCTCAGAGCCAAAGTTGGAGGGAGTCCTGTGCTGGGCACCCAAGATGTTAGTTTAACAGTTGGTAGGTGCAGTTGTGAAAGACAAGAATTGGCCACTTGGCACCCAGTAACAGAAGGATATGGAACAACCCTGGCCTTGCACAGGCCCAGGAGCTGCAGTTGCACCATTTCCTTCCCTGTGGTGGGGAGCAGGCACAAAGATGGAGAGGAGCCAGGGGGGGTAAAATTGGGAAATGCTGATTCCTTTCTTTTGCATGAGATGTGAGGTCCCCATTTTTCCCTTTTATGTCAGTAGTAACTTAAGTGGCTGTGTAAGAAAATGCTTCGAGGTCTTCTGATGGACTGAGCAATAGCTCAGCAGGCAAATGGGAGTGTTTGGGTTGATGTCACTGAATCACAGAATAATAGACTGGTTTGGATTGGAAGGGAACTCAAAAACCATCTCGTTCCAAGCTCCCTGCCATGTAGAGGGATCTCTTCCACTATCCCAGCTTGCTCCAAGTTCTGTCCAACCTGGCCTTGAACACTTCCAGGGATCCAGGACAACTCCAATTTCTCTGGGCAACCAGAAGCCAGGGCCTCCCCACCCTCATAGGCAAGAATTTCTTCCCAACATCCAATCTAGTCCTTCTCTCTCTCAGTTTAAAACATTTACCCCTTGTCCTGTCACTCCAGGCCCTTGTCCAAGTTGCTCTCCAGTTCTTTTGTATCCCCTTTAGGCACTGGAAGGGGCTCTCAGGTATCCCTGGAACCTTCTCTTCTCCAGGTGAACACCACCAGCTCTCCCAGCCGGCTCCAGAGCAGAGGTGCTCCAGCCCTCAGAGCATCTCCATGGTCTCTTCTGATCTTGTTCCAGCAGGTCCTTGTCCTTCTGATGTTGAAGGGAAGGAGTTAAGCCTGATGCTGTCCTGGAGAAATCCCTCCTTTGCTATTCAGCCTTTCCAAGATACCCTGATTCTGCCATTTAAATGATACCCTGATTCTGCCATTTAAATGATTTCAGGAGTGTAAACCGCCACTTACCAGGGCTTTTGGATGTACTGCTATACATGTGTCCCTAAACCTTGCAAATGTTATTAGACTAGTCCCCCTTAACTTATTAATTATCTTAATATTATCTCTTAACAAATAAAGTTGCATAGCAGAAAAATGGATTAAGATTTTTGGAGGAAAAACCCCAGAAAACTGAAATATGCCTGGGCAGTCATAGTGATGCCTTTGAGCAGAAACATCAGCAAAGCCAGGACTAAACTGTGAGTCAGAGCAAATCCACCCCTGCACTAAACCCTGTGGTTTCCTTCCAGCCATGCTGCCTCCCACTTCTGCTTGCCCACAAGTGAGGGCTCTTCATTGTTTCCTTTACATGGTTGGATTCAACTACCTCCAAAATTGATAAAGTCCTTCCTCTTTGCCTCATCTGCAGTGCTGTTTGCCAGTGAACTGGATAAATGAGTGCTGCACATTTTTAATTCTTGATCATTTTACAATATCACAACTGTAGGCTTGCCAGGTTTGTTGGCAGGTGATTGGAAAGGTAAACCCTCTTCCTATATCTATCTATATCATCTATATCTATATCTGTATCTATATCTATATCTATATCTATATCTATATCTATATCTATATCTATATCTATATCTATATCTATATCTATATCTATATCTATATCTATATCTATATCTATCTATATCTATATCTATATCTATATCTATATCTATATCTATATCTATATC